>SZWC01014046.1:42803-71908 GCA_023375785.1 Penium margaritaceum
GATTTTATGCCAAAACAGTTCTATCCATATTGCTTGCCTTTGGTTTCACGGTCCTTGCTACCGTGACTGGATAGAGAACTATCCAGTCACTTCACTACTCTGGAACTCATGCTGTTTCTTCTGCCTACTTCTTCCCTGGGCTGCACCAAGGATCTACCTCTTTTGACACAGTATCTGAGCTTCAGGAAACATTGCCTAGTACCACCTGACCAAATCATCCCACCTCCATCGCAATCACTATCCTCTTCTCTCAGAACTTCCTCCAACTCACTCTGACATGGCTTCCACCACCTACATCATCTTTGCCATCTTTTCCCTCGTCTACACAGCTGCACCAGCAACTGGTGAATGTCAACTCACCCTGCATCCAGTCAAACACACTTGGTGGCCCTTGTCCTCCAGTTTCCTGGTTGGATCAACTGTTCCTCCTTCAGCCACAGATGGCATCAGCAGCATCTTCTTGCATCTCCTCTCAAGTTTCAAAGATATATTTTTCCAGAACAATTCCTGCATCCAAAAAAACGCTCATGGAATCGTCTGGCCTCGTTTGTCTCTAATAGACTACAAGAGCATCCAAGCCACTCTCTACCACCATCTCCTCTGAAGCTTCCTACCACCTTCCACCTCGCTCTCTGCTGACGTCACCTCTTTGCATTGCCGCTCACTAACCTTGTTTCCTGCATATCTCATGCTCACTCCATCTTTCCGTGCTTTCCACTCCTCCTCATACTTTGTGGCAAGGTCACCTCTCCGTCATCGCCTCCTCATGCCGTAGCGTTGTTTGTGTCTTGCCCTTATCTAGCCACCGCATCTTCTCTCATCTGCTCCATCCACATCAGTGTCTTCATCTGCCTCTTCTCAAACTACTCTCTTCATCATCTTCTTAAGCTGCCCTTTCACATTATATCTCCTCCTCAGAGCACCTATTCCCATTATCATCATGCAACAGTCTCATCAACCTCATTTGCTCTCATGTGCTTCAGCTGTCTTATCAGCTCCATCGGCATCAGCAACAAATCTGCTTCATCATTGTCCTCATTGTCTCTATCTGATGCATCATTAATCATCTTCCATCACCATCTTCTTCTTCTTCATCATCATCATCAACATCATCATCATAATCATCATCATCATCATCATCATCATCATCATCATCATCATCATCATCATCATCATCATCATCATCATCATCATCATTATCATCATCATCATCATCATCTTTCAGTGCACGTGGTCTCATCCCTGCGTCCAGTCCAAATCAATCATCATCAGCTATCAATCATCATCATCAGCTCCGCATCAGTATATGCACGTGTCACTGCTCTTTTTGCAATTACTTGCACCCACACCCTCCTTTCAAGTGAGCACACGTGGTTTTATATCCCTGCACCCAGTTCACCATCACTCAATCAATCAGCAGTCAGCTACTAGAAATCAACATCTGAAGCTCGGCATTCATGATTTTCACGTGTCGTTGCCCACATCGTGATGTGCGTCCAAGCCGGCAACAGATTTTCTCACGGTGCATTGGTATCTACCCTCTCCTTGCCGCATTGTACTACCCTAAATCAGCTCACGCACGTGGTTTGCCCCTGCGTCTAATTCATCATCATCAGTTATCAGCGCATTCATCATCAACCAATTTCATTCTAAAAACAAGCATATCCAATTCTGTATCCTGGATCCTCACGTGTCACTCTCAATCTTCACAGTGATCTGCAACCACACCTGCATCTAAAGCCATCAACACTCAGGTAAAGAATCTCATCCTCCAGGTTCCCTGGTACTAGGAAATCAAACAATACCCTTATCCCTGCTCTTTGGGATCAAGCAAGTGCATTTAACAGGCAGTAACTCTTGTGGCCCATCCCTTGGAATTGCCCTTTTCCCACTCCATTGCACGGGCACGAAGTACAAACTATGGAAGAGCTCCTCTTGTGTGTGGAATTTTGGCAGTTTCCTCCCGCAACACAACATTATCAGCGCATTATTCAGCACATTATCTCTAACCTGCACTGTGACCCATACTCCAATTATTCTCATGAGAAATGCCATGGAGCCATGGAAATTATTTTCAGAAGAAGCCCTCTCCCAGCCAATCGACCCTTCATCAATGTCACTATTAGCGCCTAAAGGTCGATCAGATTCTCCTCACTTCCCCACACTTTCTCACACAAATTAAGAAAGTTCCAGTCACAGAAACTGCTACATAAAATTTCGTTCCTATATCCTACACCCTTCAACACTTCCCACTTCACCAAAAAGTCGGATGCTTTTTTGCAAGCTTCCAATCATATTTGGTGTCATACGTGGACGAAGAAATATTCGGAGCTCTAATAAGCATCTCATCATTTATCTTCCATCCCCTCATCCATGAACGAGAGAACACCCTCGGTGAAAATTGGAAGCATTTGCTGTAAGCATGCCACTGCCCTCTTCCACCAGCAGCCTATGAACCACCCAGATTGCAGTACCACCACATCATCGCATCAGCCTGGATTTTGTTGGTTCAAGACTGTTACACGGACATCAGTCAGGAGCCATACATGTTCAAGAATATTGCAAGCTTCTTGAAGGGTTCCAAAATGACAAAACAAATCTCACGAGAATCAAGTCAGATTAAGGGAGGATGTCAACTGACCATGTTCTCTGTCTTCGATTCTTTTCTATAGACCCTCGGGCAATGTTCTCGTGCATTTCTTGGACGAGAAATTAGGAAAGGGTCCAATGGCTTAGTAAGGTTGAAACGGATCACATAAGTATAGTGATGTTAAGTCACACGCGTCCGGCTAGTGTAGATTCGCTTTCTACACGTGTTTTTCTTGTTTTGCCTGTATGTACCGATGAGATTCATTCCCTCGATTTGAACCCATAGCAGTTCTATCCATCCTGTTTTCATTTGGTTCCTTGGCCTTCACCACCATATTCTTGCTCTGCCTTTTCTCGCTTGCTCGTTCTTTGCTACCCAGCCTCTCGCAACTTCCTCTCACATTGCTTAGCTTTCACCACTTTTCTACTGAGGCATGCACTCTCTTGCTTCTGCCTGCTTCTTCCCTCTCGTCTGCACCAAGGATCTACTTCTTCTGGAATCAACGTCACTCTTCACCATCCTTGTTGACCTCCAAGTTTATCTTTTCCTCTTTTTCCTCCTCCCCACTTTCCAAATGTGTGCTTTTCCGGCTCTCCATCGTGAACATGATACATCGTCCCTCCATTGAAAATGGATCCCGCTGCCGAAAATTGGTTTGCAACTCCACCTCTCCCATCCAACACATGGAGTGGTGCATCTCAAAATACATTGCGTCATGTATCCCAAGTTACAAGTCCACTCCCCCATGCAATCCCATATCACTGCCCCACTTGTTACACCTGAGCATGCGCAGCCTGCAAGCGGCACTCCCATCCCGCACTGTCGACGGGCCTGAGAATTTTCTTAACACACTCAAGGTTATGCTATCCGCGCTTGCCTCCCCTTGGCCGAGATTTTGTAGAAACCAACAATGGACAGCTCCAGACAGCTTCACCCCATCGCTGCTGAAACTTCCATCCTTCTCCTCTCCTCCCCGATCTGCAATCTGCTCCCCCATTCCTATTTATCTGCTGCCCTTCCTCTCACTCCTCACCCCTGAAAACTTTCCCACCCCTTCCCTTGTCGAAGCACAGACATAGAGATTCACAGAAACAACGAGCATGCCGCTGGTCCTCAAGTAGTGGATATACATATCGCCGCGGCTCTTGCCTCACACTCAGCTGCTGCAGAAGCTGTTGAAGCACTCATACAAGCAGTGGCCCAGGACACTAACCTCGCAGGTGTGTGCACCATCTACTGCCCCCCGTCCTTCCCTCTCACCTCCCTGCTTCTCTCTCCCAATTGACAGGCCACCAGATCGGAACCTTGACCTGCTGGGCTCCCCAGAACCACTCCCTCCTCCACCCACGATGCTGACTTCGCGAATGTCCTTAACCCCTTATCCCACTCCCGCCCCCCTTCCTATCCCTCCCATAATCATACACCACAGGGCATCTGGTTAGAATCATCCCCCGTCTGGTTCCCTGTCCCTTCTCTCTCTTGTGCTCCTTTGCGCGCTCGCCCTCTGTCCATTCCCATACTGAAGATCACTTTACTAATGCAGAACTCGATGCGATGGAGATTGACATGGCCCCCTCACAAAAGCGGACACACTCTCCTGAGGCCAGCGGTTGCCTGCAAGGTAATTTGCCTAAATGCTTCCCTCATCCTCTCACCCTCTCCTCCTTCATTCCTCAATCTGATCGCTTTCTTCTTTTAATTTCATGTAGCTCCCCCACACCATGAGGAAGAACCCAGCACCATCCACGTTGGGTGGACAACCCCCTCCCTCAAGGAACCTGCCCCTCCCATCCGACCCAAAACCCCCTCCTTGGAAACTCAACACCAGGTCATGGTCCCCGAGTTATGCCCCCAATTCCCCCTTTCTCCCTTGTCCCTCTCTTGGTAACCCCTCTTCCTTAAATTTTCTGGCTATCCCACCCATTCCTTTCCCCTCCCCCAATACCCACTCTCTCCTTGAGAAGGTTGTCGCTCCTCCAACTCTGACCTCCTTCATCGCTCCTTCCATATGCTCACCTCATTTTGGGATACTCTCCATAGCACAATCCTCTTTTCTCCTTGCAGTCGGCATCTTCTCCATTTCCTCTACACCCCCTCCAGCCAGGTGGTGGGCTGCCGTGAACCAGCAGCCAGGTGGTCGGCAGTTCCTTTCAACTGCCGATAATGTTACAGAGGATGGAGATCCTCCCGATATTACCCAATATTTCCTCTCTATCCAGTAGCAACTACAATATCTTGCGCAAGAATAGGTCTCTGAGGATGAGGCTCTCCCAGAGGAGACTCATGAAACACACACTGCAGCTAGTCGCATCTTAGCTCTGTTTCCCCCCCCCCCTCCCCCCCATTGCATGACTCTTCAACTAACATAGTCATGTACTTTATGGACGTCCTAATTGAGAAAATCATTCTGACTGAAGAAGATGTGGGTGATGTACACTTTGAGGATACGGAAAGCATGTCAAGGGGAGGTGAAGTGTACCACCGAACCATTGTTAGCTTCCCTCCAAAATGCCTTGCTGTCACCTTGTGTGCTCTACCTGTGTGTCCCTTCAACTATACCTCCAATGGGGAACCGCGAAGAAATCATCACTTCTTCTCTCATTGCATGTCCTGAATTGAGGACCATCTTGATGCACACTCTGATGACAAAGACTAGAGTGTCACCATTTGCATGAAACCCTACAAATATGACATGCGCAATGTGTATAACCTCCTGTGCTATGTGATCCATGCCAACCAGACAATCCCGTACTGTGCAGGCCTCCAGTTCCTGCACTTTTATGAACATTTACTCACAGGGAAGTGCAATGCAATTATCCGCGTGACATTTTTTCCTCACGCGGATAACAGGAGGCTGGCAATCTTCCCAACAGGGCTGAAATTCCATCACTCTGAAAAGGTATGTACCCTCTTCACTGTCACTATTGTGGCATGAACCACAACATAGCTCAACACTATTTCTTCACCATCGACATGCACAAGCATGGCCACCACGCCAATAACACCCTCACCACAAATTACAAGGCCAACCATAAGTCCAATATTCTAGAGCTCCTTCATCCCCATTGTCATTTCTCTCCTTATAAAAGCCTTCATTTGTGTAGGTGCCATCTTCTAGAAGTGTGCACTTATGATCCACGTGCCAATACACATTGGGGTGTTGCTCACCAGGGTCACGGCAAACCGGGAGCATTAGACATGCCTATCACCCATTGTGGACCACACTTCAGAAACAAGTTTACAGCGCTTGTGCTGCATATCTGCATGCCACTCCTTATTCTAGTCCTGTAGCATGACCTCACGCAACCCAACCCCACATACCTCCTCCTCCTCTCACGCTCTGCTTCTTTCCCCGAGCTCAACCGCATCCATCAGTAGGAGATGGCATCTCGGCATTCCTTTGTACCTCCACCTACAAAGCAGTTGTCCTCCTCTCCAACATGAAGTGAAATCGTGGAAACCCCTCCTTTTTTCAAGCATCCACGAGAACTTAACCTTGGCAACATTCGACGGACGAATCCAAGGTGTTCAGAACCTGGCCTCCTCTAGTGAATCCAAAATCTCCCCTTCAAGGTACCTCCTTACATGGAATTCTCCTTCTTTTTTCCCCCACGTTCCCTCTGTAACGGCTATTTCTAAACCCCATGTTCTCATTGCATTAGTATAGCCCTTCCACTGGTGCACTAAAAATGGCCCCCAAGAACCATGCAAGAACTCCTATACTGTTATAACAACAAATTTTTGGAGAGAATATTGTCATAAAGGTGTAGCAACTAAACATCATTAGAAAAATTGGGATCTCCTTCCTTCCCAGCTCTCCCTCTTGGTCACAAATAGCAAGAAATCCTCTTTCTAACCATCTGGACTATCTCATCCAATCTCTCATCACTGCTCATCGCTCATTAACGTACCAATTTTTTATTTAAAAAAAGGAGATACAGCGTGCCATGTTGTTCCCAGTAAATTCTCCAGTATGAACCCACCCTTACGTTTCAGTCCTCTCCCTGTCCCTTGAATGAGCACTACCTCCCAGCCTAGAAACCTGATCTGGATAGGGTGGCAGCCTTCACTAGTATCTGGGAACCCCAGTCCTCACTTAGAGCGCCCAGCACCTACCAACCTCCACTCAACAGAAACTAGAAGCCTTTCAAGCTCATATCTCCCTCCATGCTCCTCATGCACCTAAACTACAGATTCCACATACATATATTGTAATGGATTGAATTCCCTTGAGAAGAAAAGTTCTGTATCCATCTCCACTCACATAACCCTGAGGTTGTTGTACTGAAAAAGACACACATCACCAACCATGACGCCTTCCATTTCTCCCAAACATCCTCTTACTACAACCCCTCTATTTTTGCGTCTCCATCAGTCTACTCAGGAGGGATAATCATTGTATGCACCATCACGTCCAAACAAGGAACCCACACATGCTCCTTCCTGGCCGGGAACTTTCCATCACCATTTTCTGACAGGTTTGTATTCCCTCTCACCCCTTGGAGCGTCCCTAATCTTGGGACACCCTCCATGCCACACTCAAATTCCATCCTCCATCTCTCTTGTTTCATGTTTCACTCCTTCATCAGACCATCCAACAAACTTGTCCCTTCATGAGACTCTCATATTCATAACCTAACGGTGATGCTCACAACCCTCGGCTCCTTGATACCGTACTAGCACACGAAAGGTTCAAAACTTTTCTTTCAGGGTGTGTTTTTGTGTTTGTGTCAAAGTTTTGGGTTTGCTTTTGTGTTTTTGTAACAATTTCCTTTAGCCCTTGGGTTCCTTTTGCACAATTGGTCATACTTTACTCTGGTTCAACTCCCAAATATTTAGGAATCAGAACTAAAAATTATCGTGCCAGTAGATGTGCACAACCTGCGGTCAAGTACCGTGGCAGGTTTGCCGCAATTTGGCCCTTGAGCGTGGCTTAAGATTCACAAAAATCTGGTTGCAATCCAGATCACGATGAACGGCGCCCAAAGCAGATGGTTTTCATTATTTGTAGTTTGGAATTTAAACTTTAAAATGCCAATGAGAAGAGCGAGGTGACCTCGGACATGAACATAAATTCAGGAACAAAAATAGCCTATTTTGTGTTTGAGTTTATTTGGATAGTGTGATTTTGCGCTTGTGTAGAAAACCCAGGGAAATAAATTCTATCATGTAGAAAATAGAATTTATTTGAATCAACATTTCACGTGCTATTACGGTACCTTTCAACCCTTCCACCCCTTAGCGGGTGGAGTGAACATTTAGAAGAATACCTACCGTTATACACTCCCACATTGACCACTTGTTTCATCACACAAGCCTCCCCTTTCCAATCTAATAAAATCATGCATTTTCCCCTCAACCCCCGGCTTTCCTACCATGTTCAGACCTGATGAAAACTGGCATAGTTTGAGTCCAAACTCAATCTAGTCCTGAGCAAAAGGGCAAGAGGACCAGGGGAGAAATTGCCAGTTCCTCCCCTGACCCTCACCCTATCTATCCTGCACTATCCTACTGCCTGCGAGATTCCGGGGGGCAGGAGAGAGGGTAGTCCCATGCCTCCCCTGATCATGTGTACCTGTTCTTCGAAGATGGATGCGTGGAGGATCTGGATATATTGTGGGAAGGTTTATGCAAGTTCTGGAAGTGGCAAAACATGAAAGGAAGGACCGGAAGAACGTGGAAGTGCCAGCGTGGCAGGACGGAGCGAGAGCGACGCTACTGCTGTCCGGTCACCCCTGACCGAGGCGTCAGCTCCTCTAGCACTTGGAAGCGGACTTCCAGTACAAGTAACAAGGTGACCGGACTATCGGCACTTGTAGTTCTGTAGCGATAGCCAGAACCGACACTACTAAGTCGTTTGACTTGTATGTTCTCGTTTTTCAATGAAATCGGTTGATTCTTTTGCCATTCATTCGTCTGGACACTTGACTTGTGTTCCAGCTTGGTTTATCACGCAATTCAGGTATGTGTTACTTGAGCTCACGACATATGCTTGGCGGATTGTAAATTCAGACAACTCAAGCAGTGAAGCAGAAGCAGATCTGGCAGAAGCATGAGTTATTGACCTGTCAGGCATTCAAGAGACTGGGGATCTATTTTTCTTACACGTGGTATCAGATCAGGGTGCCATAAACAGGTCATTCCTATTTATTTAAAGAACGGGATTACCTCAAATCAACATCTGAGTGGCGGGATCAAGAAACGACGCCGTCATGGCATCACTCAGCGGCGATCATTTCAAGCTTGAACCATTTGATGGTGACGACTACCATAAATTTGCATTTAACATCAAACTCATTCTACTCAACAAAGGCCTGTGCGGAATACTCAGTGATCCACCCACGGATATTCTTGATCAAGCGGCCACTAAAGGAATCTGTGGCAGCAACGAAATGACCAGGCGTTCTCACTCATCGCTCTTCACGTCACTGAGAGACTCAAAATTTTGATATGTGACAACAACCCCACACTGAACCCAAGGATAGCCTGGAAAGCTCTGAAGACATGATACGATAAAGTCAGTGACTCAGAATTGGCTGCACTGCTGAAAGAGTTTCATCATCAACAAATGGCTGAGGGGGTAAGATTGGAGGATCACATTACATACATCAAAACTCTGGCGAACAGAATCACAGGTATGGGAGAGGCTATATCTGAACGGGTCATGATTTACACCCTCTTCAGTGGACTTCCCAGCAGTTTTGATTAGACCGTTGAAAGACTGTTGACATTCCAAGACCAAGGACAAGAGTTTGATGACAGACTGAAAGCACTAGAAGCTACAAATGCTGGAGCCAGAGCAGCAGTAGCAGCGGCTGCAAGAGCTGCAGTGGGTGCCCAAGGAGGAGGAGTAGCGGCTGCAGCAGCAGCAGTCCAGCCAGCGGCATCAACATCACTGTACAAACTAACAATGGAGAAAGCATGCGAGGCTCTGATGCAAACTGAAGCCAAATTTCTAAAGGAAGCGGTTGGTGGTGATTCAGCCCTGTACACTACTCTTCATGGAAATCAACGTCACAAGAAGTATTAGAGTCATGGCAATGGACGCGGCTATGGACAGGGCCGACTAGCATCACCATCACCTGGCTATGTCAACAGATCCATTCATGAACGACCAGAACACCTACCATATCATCCCAACAACTTGCGACATCAGTCTCCTACATCCAGAGATGACCGGTTTGCCAACATAACATGCTACAAATGTGGCAAGAAAGGACATACATTCCGAGCATGCTCTCTGCCACGCTTTTCTCACTGTAGTAGCTCAGGATGTCGAAGATGTAGTCAACAAACTGACTGAACTCACCTCTGCTCAAGGTACTTCACATTCAAGCAGATTCTTTGGAAAAGAGAAAGTAGATCAAGATCTTCTAGAACAGCTACTCCAAGAAAAAGAGGGAGTGTCCTCTGCTGCAATTGGACAACAACAACAACAACAACAACAAAGGCACATGGATGCATTCTCTACTTTATTTTAAGATGCCAATCATCATCCGGCAAACGACCAGAGTCCCTCCTCACAAGAAGACCATGATGATCACAGTCACTTGGTGCTGGAGGAAATGGCATTCTGTACCATTGACAGTGCAATCTTCCTTGCTGCTGGTATTCTCGCTTGGATAATTGACTCTGGCTACACACGTCACATGACCTGCCACAAAGACTGGTTTGTTGACTACAATGATCTTGCGGCTCCAAAGGCAGTACGAATTAGAGACGGAAGATTTATTCCTGCCATTGGGATTGGCACCGTCTGGGTTGCTATTGAGCTGGAAGGGAAGATGACAGTGCGCCTATTTCAGGACACACTCAATGTGCCTAACTTGGCAGCAAGCCTCCTATCAGTTGGGAGACTCAATGACAAAGGCCTCAAGGTAACTTTTGACACCGATAAGAATTGCAAAGTCTACACCAAAGAGGGCAAGCTCACTGCCGTTGCATGACGCCAAGGTCATCACACTGTCCTGGACACAAAGCCGCCACCAAAAACAACAAGCTCCAACTCTGCTCCTGAGATGGTGTTTGTGGCTAATGCCACTACCACTACCACAATTGCTGAGGTTCCACCTCAGCTTCAACCGAGGACAGAATCAGCAGCCACGCTTTGGCACCAGCGCCTTGGACACGTTGGACATCAGACATTGACTGCCATGGCCAGCAAAAGGCTGGTCCACGGTCTGCTGCAGCTGTCTACCAAAACCCCTGATCATCCATGCACGGGTTGCTTTGCAGGCAAACAAATGCAGGAACCTTTTCTGTCCTATACAGAGCTCTCCACATCCAAGCCTCTCGAACTACTGCATATGGACCTCTGCTATCTCAAAGAAAAGGCCGTCGTAGACAAGCACTGCTGTCTCGTGATTCTGGATGGCTACACTCACTACGTGTGGGTTCAATTCCTCCGCTGCAAATCAGAGGCACCAGACGTTATCATGTCCTGGATACGCGAAATGAAAAACCAGACAGAGGCCTCTATCAATAATATCCGCGCAGACAATGGAGGAGAGTTTGTCAACACCACCCTCAAACGCTTCTACGAATCCAAAGGGATTCAACACCAAACAACAGTGCCACATACCCCTCAGCAAGAGTTATGGTTAATCACCCTAAATTCATACACTCAAGAATTGGTGTATCGAAAAGTGTATTTCTATATGCAACCAGTTTTCAGAAATCATCAACATTGATTCATGTCACTGCAGCCCATGTACACATTCCTTGTATAAGTTGTTAGAAATTATTGATTATATGTACTATGTGCTACGTTTTTTCAGACTTCCATGTTCACTGATATGTTCACTCCCTCATACACTTGTCGATCCACAGTTTCAGGGGTGAGATGATTGGTCATATATGCTCAGCAAAATGGCAAAGCTGAACGTATGAATCGTACCCTCCTTGACCGAGCACGGACCATGATTCACACTGCGGGATTCCCTGCTACCTTCTGGACTGAAGCCGTCGCCACGGCTGCCTACATCACCAATCGGCTCCCCACTGAAAGGTTGCCTCCAGGTACACCCTACGAGGCTTGGGTTGGTCATCGGCCGAATGTCAGCTACATCAGGATATTTGGGTGCACCACCTATGCTTGGATCCGGCCACAAGACAGAACCAAGCTGGGAGCTCATAACAAGAAATCCTACCTTCTTGGCTATGAAGAAGGCGGAAATTCCTACCGTCTCTGGGACAATGACACCAAGAAGGTATTTTGCAGCCGGATTGTTACCTTTGATGGATCTCTTCAGGACCGCTCCATTGTGGCCCAACCGCCGGCTCTCACACCATTGATTTGCATGGACGACGTCACGGATATCACCAACGTGCTTCACAAGTTTTCTGTGGACCCCACTCCTGCTGAGCATGAAGGTGTTATCCCGCCCATCATTCCCGCTGAACACATCTCACAGCAGCCTGCACCAGCTCTTGTTAACCTTCTTGCTCAACAGGCTCTACCACCATTACCACCTCCACTTCACCGATCTGCGCGCATCGTTGCTTCCTCCTGTCTTCTCACTGCTGATGACGACACCTGCATCGTGCTTGTGACCCAAATTGTCAATCCCACCAACTATCGGGATGCTCTCAGCCGCCCTGAAGCTGCTCAGTGGCACGTTGCTGCTGTTGAGGAATTTGAGCAGCTCCAGAAGCAGCAAACCTGGACACTCATTCCCCGTCCCTCCAACGCTCCTGTTGTCACGTGTAGGTGGATCTTCAAGACGAAACTTGATGCTAACGGTGACCCCTGCAGGTACAAAGAGCGCTTGGTTGCCCGTGGCTACAGCCAGGTTCTTGGTGTCAACAACAGCGATACATTCGCTCCTGTGGCCAAGTGCAGCTCCATCCGCGTTATCTTGGCCTTGGCCGCCTCCAACGTCCGGCACCTTCACCAGATGGACGTCAAGTCTGCCTTCTTCAACGCCGACCTTCATGAAACTGTCTACATGACCCAACCTGAGGGATTTGTTGAGCAGGGGGGGGAAGATCTGGTTTGCCTGCTCAACAAATCTCTCTATGGCCTCAAACAGGCTCTGCGCCAGTGGAACAAGAAGATCGACGAGGTCTTCTTGACTCAAGATCTTCTACGGCTGCACTCTGATCACTCGGTGTATTTCCGCCATGGCCCTACACCTCTCGGTGTCCTTCTTTACGTCGATGACTTGATCATCTTTGGGCCTTCTCTACCTGTGATTTCCACCTTCAAACAACAGCTCGCCATGGCCTTTGAAATGTCAGACATGGGGCAGCTGACCTACTATCTTGGCATCTAAGTGAACCAAGATATGTTTGCACCTGAGGTTCTGCTCTCACAAGCATCCTACATGCAACAAATGGCCGACAAGTTTGGACTGGGCCAATCTGCACCCATGGCCACTCCCTTGGTGCACAATCATGGGCTCACAAAGCCACTGACGCCTGACATGTTGGCAGCACCAGCAGATGCCAAACTATTCCCCAGCATGGTGGGGTCTTTTATGTACGCTTCTGTTGGTACGCGTCCTGATCTATCTTACGCAGTTGGCATCCTGAGTCAAGGATGCAAGGCACCAACCAAGGAGCACATCATCGCAGCCAAGAGGTGCATCCGCTACCTGCGTGGAACTACCACCATGTCCATTCGATACACCAAGACCGATGGACCTCTCCTCACAGGATTCGGCGATGCTGACCTGTCAGGGGACCAGAGCAACAGCAGGTCAACCTCTGGTTACGTTTTCAAAATCAATGGAAAGCTAGTTTCATGGCGCTCCAAGAACCAATCTGTTGTACCACTCTCGTCAACAGAGGCTGAATACATCTCACAAAGCGAATGCACCCGAGAAGCTGTATGGCTGCGAATGCTACTCAGAGAACTGGGTTTTGACCAACTGGAACCGACCACAATTTTCTGCGACAACCAAAGTGCTATTGCCTTGGCAGATGATCCCGTTTTGCACGACAGGACAAAGCATGTCAAGCGCCAGTTCCATTATGTCAGAGATGCTGTGGCTGAAGGTGAATTTGAGATGGTGTACGTGGAGACGAAAAAGCAAGAAGCGGACATCTTCACAAAATCACTCGATGGGAAACAGCATGCTGATCACTGCATGCACATGGGTCTCGATTCTCGCTAACAGAGCCAACATGCGGCAATGAGTTGCCTGTGGGGACAAAGCACACTCGGTCCAGCAAGCGAGTCAAGGCACTGCCTGTCGCTAGCGAGGAACGAAGCGCTATGAACCCTCGTGGTACATTGACTTGTTGACCGAATAAGCATTCACTGTTTGACTGGTTGACTGCGAGCGTGAGTGCGGGGTGGGCAGCAATGGTACCCTATAACCGTGATTCTTTTTTTGAGACACGGAGTGAGGTTGAGAGGAAAGGAATGGGTCCAACAGCTCTTCCTCGCAAACCCCAAAAATCTGATTCCCAAACTACTGTCCACCTACTCCTACAACTCTCATAAAACCACCGAATTAAAAGCTGAAAGGGGGAAGAATCTCTCAGAGGTGCCTGGACGAATCACAAAGCATGGTTTGCTATGACTTAGATGACATTGGACCAAAAAGGGGGGAATGATGAAAACTGGCATAGTTTGTATCCAAACTCAATCTAGTCCTGAGCAAAAGGGCAAGAGGGCCAGGGGAGAAATTGCCAGTTCCTCCCCTGACCCTCACCCTATCTATCCTGCACTATCTTACTGCCTACGAGTTTCCGGGGGCCAGGAGAGAGGGTAGTCCCATGCCTCCCCTGACCATGTAAACCTGTTATTCGAAGATGGATATGTGGAGGATCTGGATATATAATGGGAAGGTTTGTGCAAGTTCTGGAAGTGGCACAACATGAAAGCAAGGACCGGAAGAACGTGGAAGTGCCAGTGTGGCAGGACGGAGCGAGAGCGACGCTACTGCTGTCCGGTCACCCCTGACCGAGGCATCAGCTCCTCTAGCACTTTGAAGCGGACTTCCAGTGCAAGTAACAAGGTGACCAGACTACCGGCACTTGTAGTTCTGTAGCGATAGCGAGAACCGACACTACTTAGTTGTTTGACTTGTATTTTCTCATTTCTCGATGAAATCGGTTGATTCTTTTGCCATTCATTCGTTTGGACACTTGACTTGTGTTCCAGCTTGGTTTGTCACGCAATTCAGGCATGTGTTACTTGAGCTCACGACAGATGCTTGACGGATTGCAGTTTCAGACAACTCAAGCAGTGAAGCAGAAGCAGATCTGGCAGAAGCATGAGTTATTGACCTGTCAGGCATTCAAGAGACTGTGGATCTATTTTTCTTACAATACCAGCTTATTAACTCTCCTTAACCCTCTCTGGCACCCCGTGGAAAGTCCTTCTGAAAACTCAATGTATCACTGCTAAATCAACCCTACACACGCAACATACTCCCTACCCTCACCCAGTAACACTAGCTCCTTACCAAGCACTTTTTCACATCCTGAATAAAACAATTTAGTCATGGAAAGGCCATGATTAAACGTAAAACCCTCCGACATCTTCAGGGACAGTTATCAATGACCCAAGCGGTGTACTCCTCCTACAATCCAAAGCTACTACCCCACCTACACACAGTTCAGGACCACCCACATGCTTCCAACTCCTCAAGACTCCTATGTTTCAAAGAAAAGGCCCTATGAATTGGAACACAGAAGGAAATTGAGCCTCGTCCCTCCTTATTTGCCAGACCTCCTCTTCTAGGCCATCCTATACCATCCTTGCCTTAGGAGACATAAGGGATATCCTCTGTGCATTCCCTCCTAAACTTTGCACCATCATTCAGTCTTTCTTCCAACGAATCTTCCAACAACCCGAGCCCCTCTCGTCCTCCCCCCGCCTCCTTCCCCAATAACATAGATACACCCCTCCCATTTGCAAAAAAAATAATTCTCCTATCTCTTAAAGCGGGTTCATAGGTGGAACCTTATCCCAATCTTCTCAAAAAATCCCCCATTTATGTGGGCTCCCGGGGGAGATTTACAAATTCATCGTACTCCTAGGTTGCGGATTATCTAATCAACTACTAAAACCAGCTACTCAGAGACCCATCTCAGGCTATGAAATTTTCCTCCTCCATCACGACCCTCATCCACAAGAAAGGAGCCCATCTCTCCCTAAATGTACTGTAAAAAATCCTAGCAAAAATCCTCGTCAACCGCCTCACAAAGGCTCTGCTTTCCGTTATTCATGATAATTAAACATGCCTCATCCCATGACGTAACAACTACCATGCACTTACCCGAAAACATGGTCTCCAACATTGAGCTACCCGTACCAAATCTCCATTGTATTTCCTCGTGGAAGACTTCATATGTGACTTCATATGTGACATGGAACCAGTTCCTGACCTGCTTCGCCATCACCTACAAGGCATCTCGGTTGCCCCACACTTCTGTAAATAATTTGTGGAGTATGCAGATGAAATCCCAATCGTCGTCTTGTCAATGGAAGAACTTCAGGTAGCAGCTCTCTGTCTCAGGAATTGCACTCATTTCTCTAGGCTTTGCATCAATCACCATGGAATTCACCTCTTTCCAATAGATTATCACATAGATTTTTCCTCATAGTTCCCATTTGTCATGCATGATTCATCGTCTTACATTCTTTGCCACATTCTCTCCAACACTCAGATCAAAGTTTTAATCCACACTAAACCCGTGGCCGTCCATGCGTACCTGAACTCAACTTTTTTCATTTTACCTATATATTCCCCCTTGCACCGGAACACCTCCAATGCATTAATTATTTACTCCTTAAACTTCCTCTCTTCAATTAGTCTACATGAAGGCGAATCTCATGGACACCGCCTTTACTCCATCATTACATCAGTCTCCCCACAATCAAAAGGGAGCTTTAGAATTGAGTTTCCCACAACAATCATGGATGCTCAAGCAAGCAAATGGATGCATTCCTTTCTCCATCTAAGTGAGGTACAATGGAAATAAATTCTCCTCTTTTCATAAGACCTCCCAAAATGTGGAGGCTTCTTTTTCTCACCCATCCATCCTATGACTCAAAATACCATCAATCCTTCCCAACTTGAAGGTTGCCTTCAAAACCTTTCTATCAACTGATCCATCCATCGATTCTCCACTGGTACTCTGTAAGGAGCTAACTGAACGTATGTACCTTGCAATCATTCTGTTCTCAAAAGATAACATAACCCCCTTCAGCCTCCTCTAAAGGAAACGCCAATTACTATCTTAGAATATCACTCTCGATGAAAATCTCACACGACCTCCATCACACTGGTTGGGAGCCTAACCCAAACTCATCCAGGAACTCAATGAAGCCCTTCTCCTATCGTGGCGAGGAACCCTCAATCTAGGACCTCCCCTCTCCCTTGCGTATCCACGCATCCCTTACTTTACCATCCAACACCTTACGGGGCTTTGCATTGACCTTGCCATCCCGTTATCAGTTGACCTAGTCTCTCGTACTCTTACCCCTCAATACTACAAGAGCATCAGACTAGTCTCTCATGTCTTTCTCACACAAAAGGAAACCTTATTGGGCCTTCTGAGAACACATGAAATTCCCTCTCAATGGTTCTCCATCACCCTCCTATCCCTCCCAAAAACCTATAGCCTACTTTCACAACCAATGACCTTGCCCCGTTACATGAAAACAACTAGGCAGAAACATTTCCTGTAGTTCACTCTGATTGGTGTTTCAACAAGGCAAAACTTAACTTCCTCCCCCTTAATCTTTGTGCAAAAGATGTCCAGTTGCGAAGTTTATCGTGCTCCATTGAAGTTGCCCACCACATGAGATTTTTGCAAAATGCTACTGGTATGTGCTCGTACTATGCCAAAGAAGAAAAGATTAAGTAATGATCCCTCTTGTGTGATTGCCTCACATCTTTTTTTTAGAGATTTTGTACCCTCTTCTCTTTCATTTTCCCTGATATCCCTGATATCCCTCTAACTTTGCCTTGGTCATCTTGCGGGCCTCCTTATTCCACCTCGTTTGGCATAAAAGGTAGGCCAATCCATACTCCTCCCCTAGAAAAACGATCACTACTCTCTTCCTTTTTTTCAGCGGGAAACTAGGCTGATCTTGTCCGTGAGAACCTGTAAAAAATCAAAGAAATCTTATGCAAAGCCATATGGAGTAAAGATGTTTTTGCCTCTACCATTTTCACAAAGTTCCTCATCTTCAATCGAGAATGTGGAATCTGCCTACTTTTGAGCCGTAACGTATGGTAGAAGCAACTCCTGCTATAATACACCCCCTAAGATAGTGTGTGGGCGGGGGGGGTCAAATACCTGTGGTTGCTTGCTGTTGAGATATGCACCCTGCCTAGGTCTGTTGTGATTTGTGACGTTCCTGTCGACCTGTACAGTTTACTGTGACCACTCGGCCGTGTCCATGCTCGTGCAGATCCCTGATGCAGACCCAGGTGGCACCGGGACGTCTTCTGGTGGTAGACTACCTGCTCGGAGCTGATCGATGGTCGCCCCAGAGTCCTGGATGCTGTCTGGGACCTTCTGCAGTTTTTCTGCAGCTTGTAGGATTTAATCGGTGGACTAGCCGTGGGCACGATTTTCATTTCTTTACATTGTGTGCCGGATGCATGCATGTGACCAGTCATAGCGTCCGGCTTGAGATTCTGCACATGTAGTTTCAGACGGCGTAGCGTTCTGACTTGTCTACGTTGAGTTACGGCCAAAATAGTGGTTTTGGGCCGGTTTTAGGACAGACCTTGCACTGCCGCGTGCGACACCCGCCGTGCGCCGCGGCAGGTACTTATGCCATGGACCTGTCACTTTTCATCTCTCTCTAAAAATGCTATTGAAGCATTCTGACACATTGCCTTGTGTCCCTTAGCCAGACCCTTGCCGTTGTGTGCACGACTTGTGACTGTCGTCACCGTCTGACCAGGCACTGACGCCTAGTCAGTGGCAATATCGCTAGGAAGCTTCCACGCATTTTCTCATGGTATCAAAGCAGCGAGACTCCTCTCGCTGAGCTGCGTCGCAGAGACGGAGCACCAGCAGCAGTAGTGAGAGTCAACGCCGCCGCCGTATCCTGGGACTCGTTGCAGCCGTTTTCAACAACGAAATCATCACTCTGTCCCCGCCACCACATCGGGTGAGCTGCGGCATTTACTAGCTCCAGCAGCAGCAGCAGCAACACCACCAGGTGGCAGCAGCAGCAGTGTCTGGCTGCCAGCCTACACAAAAAAGAAGGAGTAGTAGCTCGCAGTTACAGCTTGTGGCGACAGTTGCAAGCATTGACAGCGCGCAGCGTCGACAGCAGCTCACAACAGCGACGGCATCAGCAGCCGTGAGCAGCAACAGCAGTGCAACACCAGCAGCGTAAGCAATAGTAGCACAGTAGCAACATTGCAGCTGCTGTAGCGACTGCATCACAGTAGTAGCGAAGCAGCAGCAGCGGAATCAGCATTAGCGCAGCAGCAGCATTGCAGCAGCGTAGCAGCAGCATTGTAGCTGTTGCGCAGAAACTACGCAGCAGCTGCGCAGCCCCGAGCAGGGGGTGACGAGGCCACCCCCACCGGTCACGCGGAGTTTTTGTGACCTTCCCAAAAAAAGAGACACTGGCAAAAAAACGCTAGCGTAAAAAGCGCTAGTGTTTTTCGCTAGCGTAAGAAATGCTGACATGATCATCGGTTGTGCTGATGTCAGCAATTTTGGGGTCAAAACATTAAATTTTCTAAACGTTTGAACTCTTCGAGAAACACTATCAGTTTCTCTTTCGGAGAATTTTTTACTCTTGGCCCCATACAAAGCGTTGACTTGGCTCCGACCGGTGACAAGGGCAAAGGACCAAGAGATCCTTCTTCCTCCTCCTCCGGGATCATGAGCCCACACTCGTAGGCCATTACGGACCTGCGGAGTTAGGAGGATGAGATACGTTGCCTACAGCAACAGCAGACCGACGCCATCCGCATCCTCACTGATCTTCTTTGGAGTCATTCCACGGCCCCACATCACACCTCGAGGGGAGTCAGCGGTGTCACACCTTCTACACAGCAGTCACCATGTACACCAAGGAGAGCGGCAGGACAAGACCCGCCACTTCTTGATCCTTTGGAGGAGGACCCTGATATGCCAGGCATGGACGATGACACTCCCGAGAGGGAGATTCGCGTGCTTCAGGAGTGTCTTCGCTAGTTGTAGACACATTTCGATTCCCTGTTCTCGGAGATTTGATATTCACCTAAGACATATCTCAGTGATTTTCCTTGTCCCGGTGTCTTCCCCATCCCTCGTCTTTCCCATCATGTGGTTGATCTCCCTATGGAGCAGCAACCTAAGGACTTCAAGACACCGCCCCCATAATATGTCAGCGAGGACGGCTTTGACTGCTGGGAGACCCTCTTCCAGGTCTGGGCCACTTTAGAGGGGGTTTGGCTCGACTACCACAGTCAATACCAGGTTACGGACCAAGCTCAGGTGCTTACAGCGGCTCGGGCGATGTGCGGAATTCTTTACGCCATGCCTCGCGAGAGTGTCATGGACTTTTGCCCCTTCCTTGGAGAGGTCGGCACAGGCGCAGGTGCTGACCCACGTCGGGGCTAGGAGCTGGCATTGTCCGTGCTTGCTACAGAGACACACGCCACCCGCGCGGCTCACATCCGCGCCTTCCACTCCCTTCGTCAGGGACCTGCCAAGTCCGCAGCCGCTTACAGGCGGTGTGCCATGCGCATCTACATGCGCCTTGGGACCGCAGGAGAGACACAGCTGTGGATGCTTTGCATGCTCATGATCGGAGTCCGTCTTGAGCATGCCGACATCTTCACAAGGTATAGGGACACTGCGCTCGAGCCCTTCTCCACCTCCCTTCAGCTTCTTCCTTCGGCGCATCAGCTTTTCCTCCAGGTGACATCCGCTCGTGAGGTCGCCGTCGCCCACCAGGAGAGTTCACTTGCTGCACCGGTCATCGTGTCACCACCGACGCCTCTCTCGGAGTTCACTTCTCCATCCTGTGGCACGCCCTCCTCTTCCCCTTCCACCCCAGCTATCCCGACTCAGACGCAGAGTGTGGTAGTAGCAGCACAGGGGAAGACGAGCAAAAAGAAGAGTGGCTCGCGCCAGCAACAGTCACCGCATCAGCAGTCATCAGGCGGTAGCAGTGGACGCACTATTCACTACTACAACTATGGAGGCGCTCACCGCTACACTGAGTGCCAGCAGCCGCTTGACTGGGCGCGGATCACTCGCGGTCTTCAGGCTGCACACGCACAGCGGTCTACATCGAGCAGCACAGACTCTGGTCGCGCGGTGACCACGACCGCAGCAGTTCCCCTTCCCTACCGACGAGCAGCGGAGACCCATACCCCCGTGACCGCACCATCGCCGAGCTCCGTCAGCTCTTGGCGCTTCGCTTTCAGGGAGGTGCGAGTGTGTTGTCACAGCCAGGTGGTTTGCAGACTGTTTGTTTGTCTGTTCTCGTCTCTCGTGATGACTCGTGTGGGGGAGCACAGCTGGCATGTGATGATGATGGGCCTGATAGTACAGATTGGATTTCTGAGTCTCATCCATGCGCCCTTCTTCGTTCTCCCTCCTCTGTTGTCGAGCACCCGTCTGCAGACGAGTGTTCCATTGCCCATTGCACCGTGACGTCCTCCAGTCGTGATTCGGGTGGCACTTGGATCATCGATTCCGGTGCCACTCACCACATGACATTTCGTCGTAGTGACTTTGTTGTCCTTGGTCATGTGGCGTCTCTTCGCTCCGTTTGCAGAGGCTCTCGTCAATCCGTGCCAGTCCAGGGTTTTGAGGTTGTGTGCTTCGATGGTCCGTCTGGCCCCTTGTATCTCTCTGACGTGTTTTTTGTGCCTGACCTTGAGCTCAGCTCGCTCTCTGTGTGTGTGTCTGCACTTTGATGGGACTCTCTGTGGAGCACACTGCCGACTTCGCAGCAGTGACTACTCTTGATACTCCCACAGTTGTTCTTCGTGCCTCTATTGTGGATGATCTGTACCGTGTTCCTCAGATCTATTCTTCTCTTTGCTCCTCTTCCCCTCCTCCTCGTGTGTTTGTTAGTGGTTTCCTATCTGCTGAGCACCAACACATGCTACATCGACGTCTGTGTCATGTGGACTCTGACACTGTGTCGAAGCTCATTAAGACACAGCCCGCCCATCGGTCTTGACACACCCTCTTTTGAGAGGCTGCCCAAGACCGATTGTCTGTTCTTAACTCAGGGTAAGATGCATCGCTCCACCTACCTTGACTCCCGTTCTTGAGCCCTTCGCCCCCTCGAGCTGGTCAATTCGGACCTTCTCGGTCCTCTCCTTGTCAAGTCCTTATCCGATCGGGGCAGATATGTCCTGACCCTGACCGATGACTTCACCCGGATGCGGTGGGTCTACAGCCGATGCTAGAAGAGTGATGCCACTCTCACGGTTCCTCTCTGGCTAGTGATGGTTGTGCGTCAGTCTCGCCACCTGCTGCACACCTTTCGCTTGGATCGCGACGGTGAGTGTCTTGGCAAAATGGATAGTTTCTTTGCCGAGCGCGGGATTTTTCACCAGGTCTTTGCTCCTGCCACTCCTCAACAGAACGGTGTCTTTGAGCACTGGAACTAAAGAGAATTATGGTTAATCCCCTCAAATTCACGCACTTGTCGATCAGTATATGAAAAAGTGTTTTCTTTTATGCAAACAATCTTCGCAAAACATCCACATGAATGCATGTCATCAAAGCTCGCATGTACATTCCTTGTACAGAGTGAAAACTATGATGGGATCTATGTGATAAATGGTAGTTTGTGTGAACCGTCCATGTTCACTACTTTGTTCACTTCCCCAATACACATATTTACACACAGTTCCATGGCTGAGGCAATTGCTCATATATGCTGTACCATGGAGGATGCAGTTCGTACTATGCGGTCTGAGTGCGGTCTCCCAGAATCCTTCGCCTTTGAAGGATTTGCCTACATGACATGGGTCTGGAACCGCCTCCCACACGGTCCTCTTCCGGACAACGTTACACCGTATGAGCTCTGGTTTGACCACTCTGCCGATCTGCGTCTTGCTCGTGTCTGGGGCTCAGTGGCTTCTATGTGGTACACGGAGGATCAGCAGGGGTCCAAGGTCTCTCCGCGGGGTCGCTTGTGTGCCTTCGTTGGTATCTCCCCACGGTCAAAGGCCTGGCATTTTGGGACCCCGCCCGTGGCCGCATTGTTGAGTCCCGCAACGCGCTCTTTTTTTAGTCTCTCACCTACCGCGATCTGACCTTGATTGTGTCAATGTCTATGAGAAACGTTCCTACGTGTGAGGTTTCTTGACGGATGGGGGAGTCTAAGCCAATGAGCAACTCTCGTCCGGCTGATGTGTCCATTCGAGCCCCCCCCCACTTCTCGGTCTTCGGCTTTTGATGACCCGGCGATCATCGCTGTCGGCCGAGAGACCTCTCCCACCCAGCTTATCTTCTCTCCTGTTCCCTCGCGTTCCATAGACACCCATGATGCTGTCCCTTCGTCCACCGGTACTCCTGTCTCTGTGGGCGGTCCTGCTGCCACTCCTAGTCCTACATCTCCCATCAGTTCACCAGCCTTTCCTCCCACTACATCACCTACCCCTGTGCCTCAGTCCTCACCGGCTGTGGTCATGCCTGTCTCTGAGCCTACAATCAGCCTTTCAAGCCCAGGCTACTCGTGTGAGCCCGGTGGTAGTCTTCAACCGTTGGGCTCTGTGGCCCAGCAAGTATCAGGTCCTGCACCCAGGCGCTCCACTCGTAATGTTGCGAGTGGCGATCCCGGCACAAAGGCCCTAAGCCCGAGTGTCCGTACAGATCACACAGAGGTATATCCAACATGTCCTGTAGGGCACGATCTCATCACTCGTGAGTTTTGTACCACTTGTGATGCAGTGGCTGACCTTGTGGTCGTCAGGCCCAGTTCTGAGGCGTGTGCACTCGCCACTCACAGCTCTCCCTCGTTGGCACCCGATCCGGGCACACTGAGGGATGCTCTCTCATCAGAGGATGTCGAAGCCTGGCATGCCGCCTACGAAGATGAGCTTCGTGCCATCCAAGAGCACGAAGTTTACGAGCTAGTCAACCGTCCACCACGGAGAAAGGCGAATCAGGTCAAGTGGGTCTTTTACAAGAAGGTGAAGCCGGATGGCTCACTAGAATGTCACAAGGCTCGCTTGGTCGTGAAGGGGTACTCTCAGATCGAGGGCGTTGATTACACTGACACCTTTGTCCTTGTCCGCCGCATGACCTCATCTCGCGCTATGTTTGGTGTGGTGGCTCAGTATGACTGGGAACTGCACCAGATGGATGTGAATAATGTGTTCCTCCATGGCTCTCTGGATGAGGAGATTCATGTGGCCCAGCCACCAGGCTTTGAGGACGGTGACAAGGTCTAGCGCTTGCACAAGTCCTTGTACACACTCAAGAAGTCTCCATAGTGCTCGAACCGGGAGATCATAGGCACTCTAACTCGTGCGGGATGTGTACAGAGCGAGGCACATCCCTCTTCTTTCATCTGACAGGTGCCTAAGCGGTTCACTGCCATCCTGGTCTATGTGGATGACCTCCTCGTCGCGTCTCCCTCCATGGAGGCCGTGAAAGAGGCCAAGGCGGTCCTCCAGACTGCCTATAGGATGAGGGACCTTGGTCCTGCAGTGATGTTTCTTGGCATGGATATTATACGAGACCGCAGATGCCGGACGCTTCTGTTGCATCAGGCTCGATACGCACGCGTTGTGGGGGAGCGCTTTAGTGACCTTGGCGCAGTGCCAACGGCCTCCACACCTCTCACACCTGACAGGCAGGATGCCCTGAAGGTGGACGATCTCACATTGTTGGGGGAGACAGTGGATGTGACATTGTACCTCCGCCTCAGATCTCTGATGTACCTAGCCACTACCACACGCCCCGACATCGCTTCTGCCGTCAACCTCCTTGCACAGTTTTCGTAGGATGCACGTGCTGGAGGCCGCCAGGCGGCTGTGCGAGTGGTGCAGTACGTGGTTTCCACGTCGTATCTCGGACTCTGCTTTTGCCGGCAGTGCTCGATGGATCTAAACGGCTATACCGAAAGCGACTGGGCTTGGAGCCCAGATGGACGCAGTCGCACCGGTTATGTGCTCCTGCTCGATGGTACCGTTGTGTCCTCGCGTAGTGGGAAGTAGGGCTATATCGCACATAGCTCGTCAGAAGCAGAGTATGTTACTCTGGTGCAGGGGCTACTGAGGCAATGTGGCTGCAGCACCTGTTCCTTGGGCTGGGTCAGTCAGTGCTTGCCATTGTGCTTTACTGTGATAACCAGAGTGCTCTTACCATTGCGGAGAACTCTGGTGTCTTCCATGCTCACCCAAAGCATATTGCGGTTGAGCATCACTTTGTGCGTGATCTGGTGGAGCAACACGTGATCTCCATCATATGGGTCGGCATTGACATGTAGCGTGTTGACTTCTTCACGAAGGCACTGGCGTGCGAGAAGTTCTCTGATGGCCATTCGTTCCATTGGACTTCGCCCCTTGCCTGAGAGTGGTTGAGTACGGGGTGTGTCTGTGTCTGTGTCACGACTGTTTTTGCACTCGTTGTTGCACTCGTTTCATTACTACACATATATGGACATGCGTACCATCGGGTCATCGGGGAGTGTTGTGATTTGTGACGTTCCTATCGACCTGCACAGTTTACTATGACCACTCGTAATGTCCATGCTCGTTTAGATACCTGATGCGGACCCAGGTGTCAACAAGGCGTCGTCTGGTGGTGGACTACCTGCTCGAAGCTGATCGAAGATCGCTCGAGAGTCCTGGATGTTGTCTGGGACCTTTTGCAGTTTTTTTTGCAGCTTGTAGGATTTTATGGGTGGACTGGCCGTGGGCACGATTTGCATGTCTTTGCATTGTGTGTCCACAGTTTGTTGCCAGATGCATGCATGTGACCAGTCGTAGCGTTTGGCTTGAGATTCTGCACGTGTAGGTTTAGACGGCGTAGCGTTCTGACTTGTCTACGTTAAGTTACGGCCAAAACAGTGGTTTTGGGCCGGTTTTAGGACAGACCTTGCACTGCCGCGTGTGACACCCGCCGTGCGCCGCAGCAGGTACTTATGCCATGGACCTGTCACTTGTCATCTCTCTCTGAAAATGCTATTGAAGCATTTTGACATTCTGCCTTGTGTCCCTAGCCAGTCTCTTGCCGTTGTGTGCACGACTTGTGACTGTCGTCACCGTCTGACCAGGCATTGATGCCTAGTCAGTGGCAATATCACTAGGAAGCTTCCACGTATTTTCTCAAGGTTGATGAATAAATGAGGTAGGAAAAAGGATAAATTGATCAGATAATCTTGTTTTCCTCCCTATCCTTGTGAGAGGTGATGTGTTGCCGAGGTCTACTAGCGTTGGAGCCTATGTGATTCCTCATTGACCGGGGACTCAAATGTGGCAAAGATGTTCGAAGTTACAAGCCGACCTGAACGGCTGGACAACCGCTTTGATGCTCGAGCGATTCTGGCCATCCTTGCTCTCTAAAATATTAAACGTTTTGTTTCTCCTTTTGCCGATGGCGCTCGGACTTGAACTTTAATGGCGGTTAGATTGAAGGATCTTTTTCTTCTTGTGTCTTCTAAGGTCAAACGCCAATGCCAACCTATGTTGTAGTTTAATTTTAATTATAATATTCTCAAAACACATGGGCTCTCGAAAGCTTGACGTTGGGGCGGCGTACGAGGTGAAAGTTTCCCGTTTGCTCGTAGTCTGGCGGCGACGCGATCTACCGGCGGATGAGTTCTGCCGTCATTGCTCACCGTCAAATCTTTAATGAGTAAAAATTCAGTGTAAGCGCTCGCCATGCCCTCATGTCTACATCGTCGCGGAATATAGTGGCGTCTGGTCAGGTGAAGGCCTCGGATAAGTTTGCCCTAAGAAAAACCTCGCTAAGGCTATTCAGGTCCATTCATAGCATTTTGATGGTCACTTGCCGATATGAAGGGAGCAAACTGACATCGGTAGTCTTTTTGGGAGTCCACCACTTGTCCGTCCTGACACGGCTTTGCGGCACGCAGACTGACTTGGTCGCGTCGTCCGAGAGGTTTTGTGGTCTTGAAGTGGCCAATGTGGAGTCGGTGACTGGAACACATCATTTGCGGGGGCATGTTGCGACAGAGTGGTGACGTAAAAAACGACCCCTCAATGTGTATGGAGATGGTGTTTAGATAGACGAACAGATCCCAACAACGTCGACATTGTCGTAATCGACGTTTTTAATGATTGTAGCAAAAGGTTGGACACCATCCCTCATTATTTGAGGCATATTCAGGGGTAGTTTGGATGTCACCACATTTCCCCCGCGACTCGGTTTTTCGTGGCCACACAATGATGTGGCGCCGTGGACCAAGAGTGGTTGTGTGGTCAACTGAGCTTGTAATCATTTCTCATCATAATAGATGCGTTGTTGACTCTCCATCGATGCGGGTTCATTTTTACTTGTTAGTGCGTTGAGAGGTCCATTTCATTGCGCGAACTTGTTCTGAAGTAATAGTTCGGTCGTCGAGCGAGCATTAACGAAGTCGACGTGCCCACAAGAGAAGCCGACGTGCCCACAAGCGAAGCCCATGAGAAACCTTGCACAAAAACATCTTCTGTGTGGTCGTCTGGCTAACCAAACATCCATTTGGGTTCCTTGACCGTTTCTGTGACCACTCGGAGGCCGTGTGGTGCCATCCAAACAACCCCTCAGTCACGATGAGAAGCGCGCATCATTTTATAGGTGCATTGGGGCTAGTATGGAAACGCCCCACTAGTGCAACCGAATAAGCAAAAGAAAACATGTTTCGGACAACCGATGTTGCGATCGAACAGGCATCCGGGCTGAGAACCGAACAGTGACTAAATTAGAGGGATTTTTACTACCCGATAAGACAACGGCCGCATGTCTTGAGTAAGGGAAGCATTTTGTCCTCGATGAGATCTAAACCGTTGCCTTACTCCATCCGTGGATAAAACCGAGTACAAACTTTTCTTCGTCCTCCTCTTTTATCATCAGAAATGAAGATCGTCGACCGACCCGCAAAGACCGGGTAGAAAAACTTCACTGGTGCGATAGTCTGGATGAGTAGACCTTGACCGAAGGGCAAACACTCTATTGACCAAGTACGTAGTCCCCATTCACCAGCTGTCCAAATATTTTATTCTTGCCCTATTCAGTTGCACTAGTGGGGCGTTTCCAGACGCGCCCTTTGTTTTCGTTTGACTTTTTGAAGTGAATATCGACGATGAAAATGGAAGGCCTGAAAGTAGGTCTCCTTTTTACATTGTACCCACGCAGCGATTTTACTGCCAAGTTACCCAGGAAAAAGTCATTGTTTCTGCTTTTCCACAAAAGGTTCGAGATAACGATTTCCATCGTCATGCTGTAGGTCTTGTGTGCGGCTGGTTGTCGCTGAAATCCGTCGTTGAACGCTATCGGACATTTTGTTGCGCATTTTGTTGGACTAAAGGAGTCCACAAACTTCACGCCGCCTAACAGCCATCAGGTCCGGAGTCTAACTTCAGGTCCGGAGAGTCTCTTCCGGAGCGCGGACGCACGTCGAGGTTCCAACTAACGATGTTCGCACGTTATTGGTGGAAACGGGGATTGTTCGCTTCGATTCAGTCACTTGTGTTCTGTGTGGAGCCCGCCATGATCGTTGGAGGAAGGAAGCAGGAAGTTAATCCGGACGGATCAACGTTCAGTGCCGAGCCACGCCAACTGTAAGAAGAAAACCCCGCGGACAAGAGTTGCTGGCCATTGCTGAAATCGATCGTTGAGGAGCCCCAACGACGCATTCCAGCGACAACCAGCCGCACCCCATGTCGTCGGTTGCTGTCTACGGAGATTCTTCAGTCACCAACATTGCAACACGCCCTTTCCCGCCATCTGAATGCTGCAATGTCTAGATTCGACAAAGCGCGGTCCCTGTACGTTTGGCCTCATGTGCCGCCTGCGAACAATGTTGCACGACGACCGATCTCAAGGATTCGACAAAATGTCCACTGGAATCGGCAACAGTCTGGCCATGGCACGGCTCTGGCCAAGTTTTCAACTTCCCTGACGTCTACGCCGACCACACTAGCCCTCGAAAGAATACAGCCAGCTTTAGAAGGTCGAGACCCAAAATTGGTCGACTTCTGGACGACTTTGTCCGATGCCATGCTGTTCCAGGAAGTACGTCCAACATTTCTAAATCGACATATATATCCACCAATTCATGTCATGCTCCTCTACTCTGACAGCCTCAAAAATCGCACATGTGAAACCTTATGTGGAAAACCATGCAAAACTAGCGAATTCCAATACTTTTCAGATATCGATATGCATGTGTTATTGATACACATATGTATATGTATATGTATATGTATATGTATATGTATATGTATATGTATATGTATATGTATATGTATATGTATATGTATATGTATATGTATATGTATATGTATATGTATATGTTTATGTATATGTATATGTATATGTATATGTACATGTATATGTATATGTATATGTATATGTATATGCATATGTATATGTATATGTATATGTATATGTATAT
>SZWC01014047.1:14091-54897 GCA_023375785.1 Penium margaritaceum
CCCCCCCCCCCGCCGCCCTCGTCTAGCAGAACCAGCTCCCGCGCTGGCTACGCATTGCGTGTCCTGTGTAGAAAAATAGTGTTGAACAAGGACGACATAAAACTTTTTTTCGTGCCCCCAATCGTAACCAACTGAGAAGGGGGACGCTACCTCGCAACAGAAAAACGTCTCATGCTTCAATGCGGCCACTCAAAAATACCATTTAGGAGAAAAAGTCTCGCTTTTACGACCGTCACATTTGTCGAACAATGATTTTTATCACTTGAGGTCTTATGGCACTTTGAAGTACAATACCAAATCTCAACCTTTGACAAGGGATGGCAGCGCATCCTCCCCCTTTTTGTAAGGAGTGCCCTCGCAACGTGTTTCCAGGCGTCCCCGTTACACACTAGGCGGTGGCCAAGGTATTGTGCCAGAACCTCATGAAGGGGTTTGTGCCAGGGTGGTACCCCCGAGGGCACGTCGTTGTGAAAGGGCAGCCAGTTCCTCCCAATACTCGGTTACGGCTGCTGTTGGCATCCGAGACTCTGGCTCCCATGAGTTTTGTTCAGGTCCACGACCGGCCCAATGCACAAGGTACTCCTTGACCACTCGTCCGTGGAGTGCACGCTCTTGGTGATGGAGGATACGGTGTACCTCGCATTGGCCTTCAACCGGTCTGAACTGCTGGCGGGGGTGGTTGAAGAGACCCATTTTTCGTGTATGGTGCGAGAAGGCTCACGTGGAAGATGTTGTGGGTACGCATTGCGGAGGGGAGCGCGAGACGGTAGGCCACTGGTCCCACCTCGTGCGTGATCACAAAGGGTCCTAGCCACTTTGGCAACATCCTACATGCACCAGGCGTCTTCAGCCGTGAATGCTTTGTGTTGAGAAGCACTCGCTCGCCAACGGAGAATTTGACCTCACGTCTGGACTTACCAGCATAGACCTTTTGACGTTGCCAACCTGCGTACAAGTGTGATTTTGCATCACTCCACAACACATCCAATTTCTTGACAAAGGCCTGGGCGGAGGGAACCTGATCACCGCCACCCCCGCGCTTCACCAATGAGGCGGGTACCACCGGATGCCGACCATGGTTGAGAAGGAACGTGGTATAGCCAGTCGATTCGCTCACGGCGTTGATGACAACATATCATTTCGGCCCGAGAAAATCATCCCAATCCTCCATCGAGGGTTGATACACATCTGCAACATTCTCCAATGCGCAGTTCATGTGTTTAGTCTGCCCATCTGTCTGTGGATGGAATGCTATTGACATCTTTACTCGTGTTCCGTATCGCTCATTGAGTGCTTCCCAGAAGCGACTCGCAAACCGAGGATCACGATCGGAGATGATCTCGAGGGGGATGCCGTGGTACTTCACAACGTCATCATAGAAAAGGCGTGTTGTTTCCTCAGTGGTCACCCGTGATGTTGTGTGCATGAAATGTGCCATGCAGGTGGCACGATCGATCACCACGAATATTGCATCATGGTCCCTCTTTGTTTGTGGGAGGCCGGTGATGAAATCCATGGCCACACATTTCCACGGAGCGTTGGGAAGCTCCAAGGGTTGGAGAAGCCCTCCTGGAACTTTGTTGCTTGCCTTTTTCCGGAGGCATAGGTCACAAACCGCACAATGTCTTCGCACCGCATTGCTCCAACCCGGCCACCAGTAATGCTCTGACAATGAACATCCAGATTTCTTTCGACCCACATGTCCGGCTATTGGGGGGTTATGAATCTCGAACAGTATCTGCTTCCGAATCTTGTTGGCATCTGGGACCACCACCTGTTCGCCATGCCAATAAAGTCCTTCAACCTCGACCAAATCATGTCGCTCAATGTTCGGAGGGTCTTGAGCCATGGGTCGGTCGTGTATCAAATGCAAATTTGATTCTTGAAGGGGTTCACCTGAATGAGTGGTCTGGGTGCTAGGCGGAGTGGGTTTGTGTTTTGAGTCACTGCGGTTGCAATCGTGGCAAAGGTACGGTTTGGGGCTTTCTGGCAATCCACCATGATTGCCACACACACGGGATTACGACTCAATGGATCTGCCACGTTGATGTGGCCGGGCCGGTACTGCCATGTGAAAGTGAACATGCTCAAGTACTCACTCTAGCGTGCTTGACGTCTCGACAAGTTGGGTTGTGTTTGGAAATAATGAAGGGGGTTATGGTCAATGGCCATCCTGATCTCCCCTTCTGCTCCCTCCAGGTAACATCGCCACACCTTGAAGGCGTGCACAACTGTGAGGAGTTCTTGGTCTCCTGCCGTGTAGCGAGTTTCTGCATGAGAAAGCTTTCGGCTCTCATATGCTACTGGATGACCATCTTGCATGAGGACAGCCCCGACACCGACAAGTGATGTGTCACATCTGAGTTCCCATGGCTTCCTGGGGTCAGGAAGGACAAGCACGGGTGTTGAGGCTAGCATCTCCTTGACTTTGTTGAAGGCTGCCTCGCATCGTTCTGTCTAAAGCCAAGCAACTGTCTTTCGTGTGAGACTTGTGAGGGGGCTGGCCAAGTTCGAGTAGCCCCTCATGAAGTGTGTGACATAGTTTGAGAGGCCGAGAAAAGATCGGATCTGGCCCACGTTCAAAGGGCGGGGCCATTCTTTCACCGCTTGCATCTTTTCGGGGGTCCACACATATGCCTTCACCACTCACAATGTATCCAAGGTACTCAAGGTCTCTTTGCGCGAATTGGCACTTGCTCATCTTTCCAAAGAACTTGCTTTCACGTAGAATATCCAACACCTCTCGCAGATGCTTCTCGTGCTCCTCTTCTGTCTTGGAGAAGATGAGAATGTCATCCAAGTACACCAACACGGACTTCCTCAATTGATTACGGGATACGTTGTTCATTACGGCTTGGAAAGTTGCTGGTGCATTTGTTAACCCAAAGAATAGCACACAAAACTCATAGTGTCCCGAGTGTGTACGAAGAGCAATCTTTGGTACATCTTCCTTTGTGATTCGGATCCGGTGATACCCTTGCGAGAGGTCAAGTGATGAGAAGATTTTTGTTCCTTGTAGTTGATCAAAGAGGTCCTCGATTTGTGGCAATAGATAACGATTTTCGACTGTAAGATTATTCAGTGCGCAATAGTCCACGCACATTCGCAAGCCTCCATCCTCCTTGCTCACAAAAAGGATTGGTGCACCAAAGGGAGATGAGCTCGGCTCAACCCATCCCTTACGCAGGTACACTTTGATCTGTGTTTTGGCCTCTTTTCTCTCGGCGGGACTGAGCCGATACATGCCCCGAAAAGGTGGTGTTGTATTGGACTCTAGTGGGATTGTGTGACCCACTTCTCTCACCGGCGGTAGTCCATTTGGGGGTTCTTGAAACACATCTTGAAGATATGAGATAATGGTCTTCATGTTGTTTGGGATGTCATGTACAGGCTCTTCTTCTGTTTTTTGTAGCGTCACTAAGAAGACACGGCATCCTTGTCGTAATATTTGCTTCACTTGTATCGCAATCAACGCAACCGGTGTGTAATTTTCAGGTTTCTGAAGTTGAGGTATTGGTGAGATGGTGATCTTCCGTCGTCCTTTCATCACTTGCAATTGTTTTGACTCGAAGTCCATTCTTGCCTTGTGCCTCACCAACCAAGGGTCTCCCAACATGACGTCAAATGGGCCCATCAGGTCAAGAACCGTGAGACGAGTCTTTGTGCTCAATCTTTCAAGGGAGAGGCGTACCCCACAATCACCGATGATTGGTACTTCTCGGTTATCGCCCACCAACACCTTTCCTTGTCGAGGGGTGTATTTTAGACCAATGGAATTCAAGAATGTAGCTTTCACAAAATAATCATCGGCCCCAATATCACCAAGGATTCGAGCCGGTGCTCCATTGACACTTCCTCAAAACTGCATGGTCATATGTGCACTAGCCTTCCGTACAAACAATCTCACTGGCACCATTGCCTGCAGGTGGTAAAACCGGTAGGCATAGGAGCTTCAACGTAACTCCACATTATCGCCCACCTTCTCCCACATGTGATGACCACGTGTAGAGGTTGCAAGCAACCTCCAGTCTTTCAGCTGTGACATGTCATTTCCTTCACGCATGGGCACTGCGATCGTGACTGCGGTCAATGACTGTGTCCCATGAGATTGTTGTGCCTCTTTGACGATGTCAGCCATGATTTCCCTTGTAACTACGACAAGGCATGAACGGTTGTCAAGATCCTCCTTTGTGGTGTACATTAGCAGACAAAAACGACCGGAGTAAAGAGAGTCAGATTGGATGAACGATGAAAAAATTGCTGAAAAACATTGCGATGACAAGAACTCAAATTGCATTACAACGTCATCCACAAACATAAATATCCTCTCATTGTCCATACCATCAACTTCCCCGGGCAGTCGTCCACTGTCTACTACTGAGGGTGGCAAAAATCCTGTTGGAGTCCACGTGGCTCCATGCCATGGGGCTCGTGCCCATGAACCTCATCAGGCACAAGAGGGCGTCCACGACCCCGCTGTCGCCCACGCACTCGGATCCTTTGAACAGCTCCAAAGGCTGGCTGTTGTTGCCCTCCAGATGCACTACCAAAAGCACCGTTGCCTCCTCGGGGTCGAGCGAGCTGCCTGCCTGGAGCACCCGCTGGCGCTCCACCACCCCTGCCCTGAACAAGACGTGCACTGCCCTGCTGGTGTCCCAGCATCCCTTCTCGGTTCAGGCCCCCACGAGGCCTGTTGCCTTGTCCTTGACGGACAGCTGGCCCTTGTGGAGGACCATGTTGCTGACGATGCAGGCAATTCCGTGCAATGTGCCCTGGTTCGTTGCACTTCCTACAGGTGAAAGTGCCACTTTGCTGAGTTCTGATCCTGGGGGCGAGCTTTCTTGGGTTGTCCAATTTGTCCATTGTAAGGAAGTTTCCTTCTGCCATTCCAAAGGAGGCTCGGTGCCTCATTCCTTGTTGTATGCACTGGAGTCGACATATCCCACAAGGCCGAGTTCTCATTGTACGTCTCAAGGACGTACTTTGTCCCTGCTCACAGGCTCGTCCGTCGCTTGTGGTCATTATTAGTAATGCACAGGAACTTCAATTGTTGGCTGGCCAACCCATTCAAGAACAATGTAATATTTGCTTCCTCTGTCATGTTTCGCGGCTGGACACGTAGGGCTGTGTAACAAAAGTTATCCACATACCGGCTTAGGGTCGTGATTCCCTGCCTGAACCTCTCCAACTCGACCTTTCCTGGTTGCGAGTTGATAGGGTGAGATAATAACTCTCCCATGAGTTCCTCGAATTCCTCCCATATGGGGTTTCCCTCCTGGTTCTTTGCAAACCATATCTCTGCAAGCTGCTCAAAGTGCTCACGATTCACCGCCAGCATCCCTTGTGCCCCCCATTCGTCCAAGGGGATCTTTCTCAGTTGCATCCGGAGTTTAAATCACTTCAACCACGTGTACACATTTGACTTGCCATCGTATCTCTGAGCGGAGTCAAACATAGGCCGGCTTGTCAAGCTTGCTACCGGTGGCCCAACGCTGGTGGTAGGCTACATTGTGTTGTGCTGGTTGGTGGTTGAGCTTGCTTGGCGACTTTTAGCCCGAATCTGTTTCTGGCGCTCAAAAGTGTGTTCCGCCGCCTCTCCTACCCCATGAACCGCTACTGCCTCATAAATCTGTGGCACTCCATGTTGCTTTGCCTTTAGCATCTCTTGAGCGGTAACTTCTTCTTTAGCGTGATGTAAGGCGATAGCAAGCTCTCTGTGGAGTTTGATATTCGCATCTGAGAGTTTGCGGTTTACCGTGTGAACGTGGCTGACATTTGTTCTGAGAGAGACAACCGTCTTCGTGGCTGTGTGCCATTTCACCTATGATGCCCACAATGATGTTGTAGTCCTTGCTACTCAGGTTGTCTTTCAGCCTTGTTATATCTTCCTCGGCCTCCTTAAGGCGGATCGCTTTGAGGAAGGGACGATGGATGCTTGGAGAGCTGGCAAGGCCCATTCGGTGGAGGTTGTTCCTTCTGATGGCGTGTAGGTTAGAAGCATCCTGTTGCTTTTCAAGAGCTCCACGCACTGGGCCGGCTGTCTCAAGCTCTTGCCTTGCAGCTTCAGAGCGGATACCATGAGTTGGAGATGAATCTCTTCCCCACTCGTCCGAGTCATCCACAAAATGAACACGACGCCTTCCAACCGGTCTAAGGATGGTAGTGTGTTCCTCTTCTTCAGTCTTGTGTCTGTCTTCCTAAGGTTGTTGCTCGTCGCTCACGTCATTGGCGACGTCATTTGCTTCAAGCTCGATGGAAGTAGCTTCCTCTTCTTCGGCTACACCATCGTCACGTTCTTCATCACTTGTCACCTCATCCTCGGCTGCTGCTTCATCCGGCTTCGTAGGATTCGTGATGTCAACATCATCATCCACCATGTTGGAAGGGTGTTCGTCTTCTGATGTTGGCTTTGAAGTAGGCTTGGGAGTTTCTTCGAGAGTCTCTTGCTCGAGATCCTCGTGGGCCTCTTCACGTCCCTCAGTCATCTAAAAAATCAAGTGCTTATGGCTATCTTCCACCTCGAGTGTGTATGGTGGCAAGCCATAGGGGCGGTGAAGAGCTTGTCCTCGACGAGTCACACGGTCCTCGCGTCGACGCCCGTCCCTTTTCCCATCCCGATGACGTGACGGAGTTGGGACAGGATCGTCCGTTCCCCTTTGTAGCGTATGGCGGATCAGAGAGCAATCCTTGCACTTCCCTTTAGGAGTCACTTTTGGAGGCGGCCCTCCAAAGAGTGTGGATAAGTCGGTAGCCCGAGCGGCCATGAATTCGGTGACCCAAGAATCTCACGACCCCTTTTGAACGTTGTAGCTAGAGTGCACGCTTGCCTTTCGTCAATGCCACGTACTTTAAGCCCGCTCTACCCCTCCCCCTTTTTTTGGGTGAAGCACACACTCACGACTACGCGATGGTACTTGCTTTCAACCCTCTTTTCTCCACAAGATCCTGTCTTTCTCCCTCTCGTAGGTGGAGCTAGGTGCAAAATCCAAGGAGGAGGTTTTCCCACTCCTTTAAAGATTGACTCCCTTAGTTTAATGTGCAATTTGCAAGGAGGAGCTCAACTCACTCACTCTGAAACTCACACATGTAGTATTCAAGTGTACCTTTTGACAAGGAGGAGTTTAATTCACTCAATTTGAAGACAATACACTATCAGGACTACCACACCACTCTCGTAATCAAATAGGAGATTAACTCACCCAATCTGGAAGGAGGTTCAAGAGGTAAGGAGCAAAAAGGAAACCATAACATGCAAAAACATTAATATGTCCTAAAGTAGCCACAACCAAGTGGCACAATCAGGTCTATAATATCCTAGAAATAGATAGATATTTCTAATACAAATCCAACAAAAAAAGTTGCATGTCAATCGGAGCTTTCTTGTGGAAGTGATGAATTCTTTAAGCCCTTGGGCCCGGGTCCACCTCTCGTCTTGTTTTTGGCTCCTCTTCGTCGACGACGACCTCCACGGAGCGGAAAAACGTGGCCGGTGGCTCATTTTGCCTTTCCCACTGCCTAGAAGTGACTGTCGCAGCGGGAGTCCTTGCTGTCGCGGCGGAGGTGGTTGCTGTCGAAGCTGGCTGTCTTGCCTCTCCGCCGGGGCCCGTTTCACGCGTCAGGGTGCTTCTACGATCGTGTTTGCAGCTATATGCCAAGCGAGGGTGTAGAAGCAAAATCTGTGGAGTTTGCAACCCTCATTCGGGTCTCCTAGCACGTCTCACGTGGTAGACTTATCGCAGTCGGCTCGACCGGGTCAAGCCGTGAGACAAGTGTGTGCTAGGGCTGCTGCCAAAAGACGACAAGTTTTGATGCCAGTGTAGAAATCGGTGGAGTAGGTATGTCACGTCGAAAGGGAGGATCTCTCGGTGTTTCAGTCGTGAATGGTCACGAATGAGATCGGCTCTGCCGACGATGCCCGTTTGTCACACGTGTCTCACCGCGTCGCGTCGTCATAGAGCTCAACCACCCCTTTTCAAACTACGACGTACATTTGCGCACAAAGTTATGATTATGTCACAATCGTATACGTTGTGACACCCACTTCATTTCATGCTCTCTTTCCTTTTAGTGGAGAGTCTGTTTGGTACAACTTTCATCACGTCAGTGGAATAATCTATAGGTTTTATAAAATATCTCACGTGCTTCTCAATATCTGTGTATATGATGCATCTCTGTATAAAAAGATGCATCACGACATCCCATTCGTGATTTTGGGTCTTTCTCCTCACGGAAGTCGGAATGCAACCTAAGGACCCCTTTTGTCTTTTGTAACTACCACATGGATCCCAAGCTTGACCGTGCCTCCTGGGATGGTCACAATTTGGCTAGCAGTTTTGACTTATATTTGCGAAAACGTAAAAAAACAGTGCTCTATATTGATACAAATAAAGGTTGATGTCTTTCTAGTGAATGGTGAACACAGGAGGAATCTTAATACGACAAAGAGGTTGTTGGATCGGGAAGTTACATCAAACAACCTACCAAAAAAGTCAAGTGTGAAATACTTCAAATGAACCTCATACTTTGACAAAATTTGTTGTACATACATGATACGATTTGCAAAAAAAGTGGAAATCCGGTGGAAAGGTTTAAGAAATCAAACTTTTGGAGTGGGTATAGCGTCTGCAACTCAAGTCATTCGTTTCGGATTCGATGAAAACGTGTGGAGCGAATAACGGACCATGTGTGTAACAAATTGCTTGGAATCCTTGGCCATCTAGAACAAGGTCGGGGTGGTTCAGGATCTCTGGCCCTCAAGCCATCCCATCTAATCTCCCACATGCTAGGGACCCCCACTCAATCCACGTGGCGCTGGCCGCACGATATGGGTGACCGGTTCAAGGGAGGGCAAGGGGGGATTGATGGAGCCTCATATGGTGTCTGGGAATAAAAGGAGAATGAGACATTTAATTCCAACGGTTAGCTATTACAACCTTTCATAGGGGAGAAAGTAGTGCTTGATGGTTTTGCGTTATTGGAAGAGATGACAAACTCTGTTTTTACTACAACACATGTGATAGGTGCAATGATCCGCAAGGATGGAGCGGAATATTGAGGTTTTGTCTCATTTCCCACAAGCGGGGACCCCGAGAAGCATCCGAATAACGTCTCCATGTCCTATTGACCCCTCTCCCTTTCAGCCAAGTGAGTACAGAGTTCCTTGCATAGTTAACGATTGCCTTCTTCTTCTCCTCCCCCTCCCCCCATCTCCTCATCCGACCTCTGTCTCAAGTTAACTTCCCTTTTATCCTCTCATCTATCTTCTCAACACTGCCGCCTCAATCCTCTACCCCTTCCCCTTCCCCTTAACAACGTGTGTTTTATAGCCCCTTTCCGCCAACCCTCTCGGCATGCACTTCTTGCTATCCTCCTCCCCCCCCCCCCCCCCCCCCCTCCTCACAGTTCCTCACATAAACCTGTGGTCTTCGGCCCCCTCTCCTCTTTGGGTCAAATCTCACTCCACTCGCCCTTCCTCTCAAGCCCCCAATCAGATTGTACAATGTGTATCTCTTTCATTATCCATCCCTCTCCTCACATTTTCCAGGTTCAACCTCCCTACCATCATCTTCCTCACCCCCTCCTCCTCCATCTTTGCCTACCCTCTTGTTCCCCAAGTCAGTCCCCGTCTCATTCTCTCAAACCTAGCCCCTTGCTCTTCTTGTAACCCCTTGCCTCTTTGTTGTGGACTATGTAGCAACCCCTGGCCCTACGAGCACAAGATGACGTGTAAAAGAACGAAGCACGATCACTACTGTAACAGCTCCATGCCATTATCTCATGCCCTCCAAACACCTTGAGGAGACAAGGGGTTTTCCAAGATCAAGACATGGGATTCGGGGCACGACGTGGAGCACTCTACGTCTATCCTAGGATCATGAGTGAAAGAAGTCGAGAGAAGGTGGGGAGTCCACGGGGTTGTGGTGCATGCCTCGGATTTTTGTGAGCCTAGAGCTTGCACAAAACTTGGGCTTCGAGCTCACGAAGAGAAGGAGAAACGCTTAATAGGTGGATGGTACGATCGAGGTGGGGTACACGACCTATACTCTTCTGATTCGCCCATGGAATCTTGGCAAAATGGCCATACACCGGTTTGCCTGGTGAAGGATTATGATGTGATCAATAGTTGCAACTACCTTGGATAATGCAACACATTCTTTGAGTAGGAGGCACACACCATCCTAGTCTGGAGACATTGACTATCTCCTGTCTAGATGGCCAAAGAAAGAGGTAGCCTAAGAGGAAGTATAGGAGGAATTGTCCGAGCACCCATTGCATTGCAAGGAGGAATTTGTGTCCATAATGTTGAACTCTGTGTCGCTCAAGTGCAATATTCACAAAATGGAGAATATACTATTGGCATTTGTGCAAGCCGTAGTCGACGCTTTTGACAATCAAGAGGATGTGGCATCTAATGCGGTGCATGGGGTGACTCATGAACAGTTGGAAATGCAAGGCAAGAAAATTCTGGTGTGTGAGGGGTTTTGGAAGGCGTCTAATGAGCTGGAGGAGGCGTATGTTGGCATCCTCTGAGGGGGGGGCTTGAACCAAAATAGTATTGGAGTGTTCAATTACCGCGCTAGTTTATTGCTCCGTAACAGTGCAGACGCTACTCTAATTAGAGGACCACAGAAGGAGTTACGGATTTTACCGTACCTTACGCGGGTTCATTTTGGCTAAGAATCTTCCTCGGCCTCAACCACATACCCTAGTGATCCTTGATTTAAATATTAAGATTTATTTAGCTCGGCTAATTTCAACAATTTTTTTTGTTGTGCCAAAGTTTAGGGTTCACCAAATCATTTTTAAAGTAGAATAACCGAACTTAAGGGTTCATGGGTAATCGTTGGGATTCCAGAATCATAATGCCATCTAGTTGGGTAAGGGTGTGTTGGCCACTGAAAAGAAAAAAAAAAACTTTGACGAACTGCGTTTGCCTCCCCGAGCGCTAGCGTTCAAACGCGAGGAACTTCTCGTGTTTGAACACGAGAAGCAGGGAAGCGGGGCAGCAGGGCAGCGGGGCAGCGTGAGAGCGGGAGAGCACCGCTTTCCTGATGCCCTGCTTTGCCACTGTCTTGCTATCCCACTGCCATGTTGACAAGTTGCAGTTCTTGCATGCCACCTCGCCACTTTGCTGCCACGTTGGCCCAGAATAGCCTGATGAGCAAACGGGGCAACAACGTCGAATTCAAAGAGCACCAAAAAAATGAACTAGGCCAGTCGCCAAATTCAAGGGTACACCGAGTGTTTTTTGACAAAAATAACAAACCACGTAAATAATTTGAACCCGGTAAAAATTGAACAAAATTAAGGGTCACAAAATCCGCGAAAATCTAATCGTCGAAATCAAGGAACACTACAGTATTTCTCTAGTGTCCAGCCCTTGGGGTGCAAAATGGCCTGGATTGTAAATAGTATGTAGGCATGCTCATGAGGTAGCGCATGCCCTTTAGCAACTCCTAGGGAGATGGCGGGCTACACACTACACAGTGCTACACAGGCACGCAGGACACGATTACCTAATCTTGCCTAATTTACATGCATCCAAGGTTGGAGAGCAACGTCTACTTCATCATCTTCAACATGCACGAGGTATGAAGCAAAGATATACAATCTTCATCAACCTATGTAGCAGAATCAATTGTGGAGGAGGATTCCTTCTGGAGGAAGCCACCTGATGAAGAAACTTCACCATGAAGTTGGATGAAGCTTCCTTCATCAGGAAGCTTCCCCAAGGATGATTCTAGAGTTGAGTAACATCAAAGATCTAGAGGAGGCTTCCTTTGCAAGGAAGCTTACCTACAAAGTCAAGTGGTGACCATTGCCACCACACATGAGGAACCTTCTCCCCAAAGGATGTCAACTTGCCAGGACCACATGTACATAAGGCGGCTGCCGTGGCACACCTCTATAACAACTCTCTCAGACACAACAACCTCAGTACTTCAAGTGCTTTAGACTTCAGCTTTTCTTTCATCATTATCTCCCTGTCTACTGGAGTGTATATCATAGCGCCCTAGTCAAGACTGTGCTGGAGTTTACTCTGAAGACCCCTATAAGACTAGCACTTTTTTGCAAGTCTGGGTTGAGGCCGCTCAACTACCTAGAGGCCAGACTACGGTGGTAGTGCCAAGATCCCTCGCGGAGACAGCCTTGAAGGCTTAGCAAGGATTGCCCCTTCGGGGATGCCAGGCAGCTTAGTGCTCTGTACATAGCTCTGTTCAGATTGACTCATACTTGTATTTTGTGTTTTGTACAATCAATCAAGAGATTGCATTTCTCACTTGTGTACATGCTGTCTTGTTGGGCACCAAGATCTATGTACATGCAACAAAAAACCTAGACCTTTCTTCCACCACTTTCGTTCTGCAAACTCTGAAATGGCATCAAAGCATAGGTGGTACTTTCACCAAGATTAGTACCAAAGTGCAAGTTTTGTGGATTGGTGTCGCAGTGCTTCACCATTCCTGTACAATCTTGAGGAGGAGATTTCACCCGTCTCTTTCTAAGAGTGCAGAGCAACCGACCTTCGCAATGTTTGGCCTCCATAAGTTTAAGATCATAAAGCAGCCACAAGCACCACAGAAGGAGAGGATCGGAGAGAGGGTTCTCCCCTCCTGGATGATCAATCTATTTTGCATGGATTGCGCATGGGCCATGATCAAGGGCGTCATGTCGTAGACCACACACAACGCCAATCAGCATAAGCGCAATGCGTGGTGGAAGAGGCGCAGCGCATGGCTCAATAAGAGGTCATAGTGCGTCACGCTCTGGAGCTGACGAGAGAGGCTTTGAGGCAGCAGCTTGGAGCCCAAGAGCTCCTATGTTAGCAAGAGAATCTCACACATTTTGTTGAAGCTATTCACACTCAGAAATTGCATCAGTCACGTGTGAATCAAGCAGCTCAGATTGCCCATCTGGAGCAACAACTTGCTTTGTTTCACCAATAGCTAAAACAACAGCAACCCCAATAACAACTATAGTAGCAAAAACAACAGATGTAGTGGAAAAAGGCGTCACAAGCATCATCTGCACATCAGCCTCAAGCAAACCCTCCTCCAGTTGTGCAACCAACCATTCCTCCACAGGCGCAACCTGGAGCACATTTTCATGGAGGTGTGGCGAAGCAGCAGCAAGTTGATCCAATGGTGCCACCCATAGCATCATTTCAGGCACATATGCCGCAAGCTCATATGGCGCAGCCGGCAGTAGCAGCACCAACAGCAACAGCAGCTGCAGCAATGCCAGCAATTCAGCTGAATCCATTCACTCACATGCAGTAGAACCCGGTTCAAGGCCCACTTGTGGCCATGCAAGGAAAACATTTCCAACGCTTGGAGGAGAGCGTGCTTGCATCAGTAGCATCATTGCATCTACACAAGATCTCTATCGACAAGTTTGATAGAGTAGACTTCCACTATTAGAAACACAAGTTTAAGCAAGTCGCCCAAAAGCACTGCCTTTCTACTCTCCACCACCGGGGTCGTCGCCACAAGTGGTGGTGGAGTTTGAATACTTTACCAAAATCGCAGTCATGGTGCTGGAAAATCAGCTGACTACTTGCATCCAACAAGGGATTTGGATGTACGAGGGAAATTCTGAGCCTGCACGTTAAACATGGTCCCATTTGCAAAGGACCTACATGTCTGGCGACTCCACCATCAAGTCCCACCTCTAAATCAGGCTATCACACATCAGCTTCAACGGCTTTGATAGCGTCGAGACCTACATAAAGAAGGCTAAGTCACTATGCGATCAACTTGCAGTGACTGATGCTCCGATTTCAAAACCCGTATTTGTGTCTTTCCTCCTGAATAGCTTGAGTGACAACTCGGATGACGTGCGCAAGGTGCTAAAATTCAAGCATGAAGCGGACCTGAGAGAGACCTATGTTTGCAATATGTTGTGCTTTGAGCAGCGCGATTGCATCTTGACAAAAGAGAAAAAGTGCATATTCTTGAACGCCATGTGTGAAGGTGTCTGTGCAGCCGTCAACTCTACAATACCATCATGGAAGATTCAACCTACAAGGAAGCCATCCTCATCACAATCCAGTCCAAGCATTGACAAGCACCAGCCAGAGTCACGACCTATAATTGTGTGCTAATATTGCAGCAGGAAAGGGCACAAGGTCAACGACTGGTGGAAGCGGATGAGAGAGGAGTAACAGGTGAAACAAGAGAACCAATCAGGAAGTGAGGAGAAGGGAAAGTGTGATGACAAGGAAGTAGAGGCTCAAACTCAGTCATCGCAACAAAAGGTGCAAGGTGGAGTGGAAAAGAATCCTTTTAACTTCTAAAGGTCTGTCCTTCATATCTTAGATGTTCCGAGTATCAAGCAACTTCGCACAAGGGACGTGTGGTACCAGGATAGTGGGTTCACATCACACGACACGTTTGACATATCGTGCCTCCAACACCTTCAAAGTTGCACAAAGAGCTACGTTAGTATAGAAAACAACTTGTGTGTGCCTATCAAAGGCAAAGGAAAGATGACTTTTATGGGTTATGTAAGGGAGGTGAAGTGAAATTTGGTGACGTACTGTACGTCCCTGAAATTGCTTTCAACCTCCTGTCACTTGGAGGATGGATGAAGTGGGGAGCGCACATCGTCAGCAATGGGGAGCAGTTTCTTTGAAAAATTGTGACGGTGATATCTTTGCTGAAGGAATTCTCTACTCCAACGGCATGATTTAGCTCCACCTCAAATCAACGCCTGAAGAGTACCCAAGGTCTACATATGAAGCTGCAAACCGACAGGGAGTGCGTGCCTCCATTGGTAACCAGCAGTTTTGTCATGGAAGCCAACAGTATGGACGTACTTGTGCCAGGGCACCTCATGCTTCAAGTAAGGCGTATATCGGCTGCAAAAAGGAGACATCGCTTTTCAGCACGCCTTCAATTGGTGCATCTTGTTTTTTTGTGTGCAACAAGGTGACATTAACACGTGCAACAAAGAAGGGGAGCACGAGAGGAGTTTCAGCATTGGGTGATGAAAGAAACCCTACATCCGCATTCCCTGACCTCCCTCATTTGGCTGTAAGCACATCGGGCAACTCCCATTCCGGGTCTTGGCGGGACAACCATGGCTCACACAGTCCTACCGGTCGCCTGACAAAACTATCTACTCGGATTTTTGGAGTGGCATGCAGCTCATCACAACGGCCCCAGCAGTAGTAGATTTTACTTCTACAAGTGAGCAGAATCGGGGAGCAGCAATTCGATCTCAGAATGCACCTGTTGCAGCATCTTCTGATGGCGTCTCATTTATTGCAACAGAACTCCCTGCCCTAAAAACTGCATTTCGTGTTCCGGAGGAGCCCAATTCCACATCCGGTGGCTTGCATCACTCTCCGTCATTAGTTGAAGCAAAAATGCAAAAAAAATGCATCGTCAGCTTGCAAGCAACTGCAACTGTAGCTGTAGCCTCGCAAACTTCCGGCGTAGCTGTAGCATTTGACTAGCACGTAGGTAGCTCGGCGCGCGTCCTAGTAGCAACCATAGCTCCGCTCAGCGCTACCACGAATACGGCATCGCAACAGTGCACTGCAAGGTGGGCTTCACGCATCCTCTCACGACAAACTATGCAGGTGCACTCGCCGCTGACGTAAGAATTAAGGAAGGAAGCAAGCAAGCTAGCAGGACAGCCAGCGAGAAAGAAAGCAAGCGAGCTAACACGTGAGCAAGCCAGCAAGCGAGCGAGCACCACCATTGTGCCTACATGGGTTCCACCTCTAGAAAGTGGCGCGGCTGCAAGGAACTGTGCCGGCATAAAAATCAGTGTCGTACCCATCATGGACACTGACTGCGCATCTGGCCTACTCGACTATGCGGCTCAGTCCGCACCTCCCAAAAAACTTGCAAAAATCACATGGCGTTTGTCGATGGCAAGTCCCCAATCGAGTGGACTCGTCCACTATTGACCATTTTGGCAGACTGCGACTAAGAAAAGCGGAAATGAATCGTCAACTCGTGGACTGATGGGACAAAAATGGGTCTGCCAAGAGGCAAGTTACTGTTCATCGACTGTTACTGGGGGAAATCGCGTTTCCGCGATAGAGCGTGAGAAACTCGCCCTTCACGACCCTCCTCGCGTCCATTGTACTGCTCTAACGGCTTCAAACGCAAGAGGAGGCCCTGAAACAATTTTTTCTAACCTTGGTCAGGTCGCACCAACTCAACAGCAGTTGGCCAAGACTAAGCATGCGAAAACTAGTTCGGAGGCTAATGCTGAACCTCGTGGGCCAGTTTCATCGGAGGAATTGCTTCTTCATGAGGCAACGAATAATTTTCTGGAGTGGCCCGAAATCAACCGGCAATTTTTTCTTACTGTAACATGCTGAAGACAATTGCAACGGCACCTGAAGTCGACTCCACACGGGTCGCAGGAGCAAATAAAAAGGAGTAACATTTTGTACCCGCTTTTTTTAATTTTCTCTTTGCTCATAAAGCTCACATTGACTTCTTTCTCCCTCAAGCTTTCAATCAGGACACGGCTTCGCTCCAATTTCTTGACAAAGACTTTCGGAGGCCGCTCAAGGGATGTTTTGGAGATCACTAGCAATGAAATGGAACCGTTTCACCAGCGCAACAATTCAAGGGAGTGTTGGGGTATTCAATTTTTCTCTTGTACCGTACCTTACTCGGGTTCATTATGGCTGAGAATCTTCCTAAGCCTCAACCAGATATTTCTCTGGTGTCCACCCCTTTGGGTGCAAAAGGGCCTGGACTGTAAATAGTATGTTAGCATGCACATGAGGTAGCGCATGCCCTTTACCAACTCGTAGAGAGATGGCAGGCTACACACTACATAGTGGTGCACAAGCACACAGGCCCGGATTACCTACACGTGCCTAGCCTACATGCATCCAAGGTTGGAGAGCAACATCTACTTCATCATCTCCAACATGTATGAGGTATGAAGCAAAGATCTACGATCTTCATCAACCTGTGTAGCAGAAGCAATGGTGGAGAAGGATTGCTTTTGGAGGAAGCCACCTGATGAAAAAACTTCACCATGAAGTTGGATGAAGCATCTTTCATCAGGAAGGTTCCCTAAGGATCATTCCAGAGCTGAGTACCATCAAATACCTAGAGGAAGCTTCCTTTGCAAGGAAGCTTCATATCTACAAAGTCAAGAGGTTAACGTTGCCACCATACATGAGGAACCTTCTAAGCAATGAAGGTCAACTTGCCAGGACCACATGTATAGAAGGCGACGGCCATGGCAGACCTCCATATCAACTCTCTTAGACAGAGCAGCCTCAGTACTTCAAGAGTTTCAGATTTCAGCTTATCTGTTATCATCATCTCCGTGTCTACTGGAGTGCCTACCACAACTTCCCAATCAAGACTGTGTTCAAGTCCACTCCAAAGACTCGTACAAGACTGGCACTTTTGTGCCAACCTGGGCAAAGGACACCTGACGACGAGGAGGCAAGACTACCTTGAAGGCGGTGGCAGTGCCAAGATCCCTTACGTCAATAGCCTTGAAGGCTTAGCAAGGATTTTCCTTCTAGGATGCCAGGCATAACATAGCTATGTTCAGACTGACCCATGCTTGTACTTTTTATTTTTTATTATCAATCAAGAGAACACATTTCTCACTTTTGTGCATGTTGTCTTGCTGGGCACCAAGATCTAGATGCAGGCTTCAAAGAACCTAGACCATTCTGCCACCACTTCTGTTGTGTAAATGCTGACAAAATTGACATGGTCCATTGCATCAAATTTAAAACTTGGAGCATGAGCAACACGCATCTAGTTGAGCTCATTATATTTTGACCACAATGATAGAGCAAGGCCTCATATGACCCTTGTTGTGAGCATACGCTGCACCAAACCTTATTGAATTAAAAACAATGGAGGAGATGCACATATGCTTGAAGTACAAGGCCTTGAATGAGCTAACAATGAAGAGGTGGTCCTTGCTTCCATGGTATGAGGAACACATTGATGAGTTTCATGCAACTGGCTTCTTTACAAAACCCGATTTTTGACTAGAGTTTCATCACATGTGCATCGTATCGAAGGATGTGGAGAAGGTGGCCTTCCTGAACCTCTATGAATGCCATAAGTTATTGGTGATGCCATTGGATTGACCAACGCACCACCCACGATCATAGAGGAAATAAAAAACATCATTCAAAAGTACTTGCTTAACTCTGTGGTGGTGAACCTCAACGTCATCTTCTTATATGTTAAGCTCGTGGAAAATCATGCAAAAAGGGTGTTCAATTTTGGTATGAAGGATGCATATTACAAAGTTCTTGGAGTACGAGGCTGTGGTGGGAATGGTTGAATTGCTTGGATGCATCATTAGCGCTGGACATATTACCATGGATTCAGGCAAGAGTGGCCGAGGTTGTGTAATGTGCATGGGTTGCATGTGTCATTGGCTCCTAAATGTACTATTGTTTATTCGTTATGAGCTACATCTTTACTTCCATGCCAATCTCCAACCTCTCTCACAATGATCATGGATGGGGTTAAGGATTTAAAAGAAAAGAAACCTTTGCAAGCAAAAAATGTGTTTTGACCTCCACCCTGGCCTCGCACTTGGCCTTATATTCTAAAGAATTTGAGGTGGTGATGGATGCATCGACCCTGAGAATCGGTGGTATTCTTTTCAAGACTTTGGCAACCGATTGCAAATGATCACATGTCACATGCACTAGTTGCTTGGAGCGGAGTCCAATTACCCCACTACCTCATGAATTTGATTAAAGTTATTGTTGTGGTCAAATATTTCCAAATTGAGCCTTTTGTTGGATGTAAACAGGCACTGAATAATTTTGAATGTCACTTGGGTAAATTCAAGGTATCCATGTCCACTTTTTGCTTTAATGGGTACACAATTTTCCTTGTTTTTGATCTGTTCATAGCAACTAAAATCAATGTTTTTCATGTGAGTTTATTACGTGTGGTTTAATTTGGCAATACAAAAAAAGAAAGGAAAGCATAATCAAAATGTGAGAGATGCAATGGTGTTCGAGAATTTCAAGGCAAAGAGTGCAACTTCATTGAATTTCCTACATGATAGCATCCTTCTCAGCCATGTCGTCCTTGTGAAATAGCAATTCCCCCACATATGGTGTTGCTATGTACTAGAAATTGGGGTCAAACACATGGATGAAGCTAGACTTGGTCAATGCACTCTTCACAAAAGGCTCAGCCTTGTGGAAATTGATTGATTCCGCATAGAGCCATGCTCAAGCAATTCTTTTTATGGCCTTCATGAAGGTGAGACACTGTACCAAAATGGTATACGTCCTTGGCCATTGCAAAGTCAAAATTTTCTCTCGCACCGACTAGGTATGTGCAGTGTGTGGGCAAACCTAAAACGCTAAAAAACTTTGGACAAGTGAACATGTTGGTTCACCAATTTGAGAAAATGAGCAGGACCCATTGTCAAACTCAACGTATGACCCCCTCAATTTGAAGAAACTACAAGAAAAAACGGAATAATGACCAAATCTGAAATCAATAAGTCTCAAATTTGTAACTGCTCACTAGAATAGTTAAACATTATGTAGGGTATGCCACTCACAACAAGGAGGTGCTTGACACTGTAAAAGCCTTCAAAAATTGCTAGTATTACCTCAAGGTGTGGAAATTCGTAGTCTATAATGACCACCACTCATTGAAATACTTGAAGACACGGCAGATTGTGAGATGTTAGTATGTTTTTTGGATGGATTACCTTGAGTTGCACTTGAACTAAATGGTTGTGTACTTTCCACGGTGCATCAGCCTAGCCATTGTAATCCAACATCAAACAAGCTTAATGGTGTGGATCACGTGTCTCAAAATCCACAAAGATTATCTCCTTGCAAATCATTATTTAATTGGGTGCAAGGCACATGGAAAATAGGAAACTCGGATGATTTTGCTTGAGGGAGTTTTACTGGAAAAGATGCACCACAGAGGAAATGGGGGTTCTTGGAATTCTAGTGCTTTGGCAGCTTATCTTAGAAGATTTCCCAAAGAATGGCTTGTGTGACCATTTCTCCACCAGTAAGATAGTCAAGATAATGGCCCCCTTCGTTTTCTTCCCTACCCTCTTGTTGGAGGTGGCCAAATTATGACAAAGTTGTGACGCGTAAAAATAACACGAGGCGCAAAGGAGGAAAACTGTGATTATCTTCCACCCCTTGCCAGTTTTGGAGTAGTCGTGGCACAAATTCTCCATGGATTTCATCACCAACTTGCACGAGGTAGGAGCATGTGGCCTGGTGGTAGGTTGTTGTTGCAATATGTTGTATTGATTGAGCAATGTGCAAAAAGGTGAGGGTGAAGGGCATGGCTTGTTTGTTTGTGAAGCATGTGGTATGCATTCATGGTGTTCCACAATCCATTGCAAGCGACCATGACTCGCGCTTCACTAGCAAGTTCACTCGGATCCTCGTACAATGACATGGCAGCAAGTTCTAGCTGTCCACTAGCTTCTACCCATGGACTGGAAAAGAGACAGATAAGACTTATTGCACATCTCCAGGCGTGAGGTCTACAATGATATGATCAAGAACTTCCCTTATGGTAGTTCCAAGCATCCTCCTTTAGTGATGGTCAAGAACAATCCGAAGTTTGTGGTGGATGTTCATACTGGCTATCATCGGCCTTGTTGAGAGTGCGAGTACAAGTTGAAATTGAAAGGCTATGAAACGGCCAAAACTCACGAGAGACTTCCCACAAACGTTAACATTGGCAAGGTGAATGATATCATTTGAAGTACCAAGAGCAAACCAGGACTACTCATTGTAGAAGAGAGAGGGGGAGAAGTGAGCAATAAAACACCCACAGCCCAAAATAATAAAAAAACGTTCATGTTAACTTGTTGTTTTGTGAAATTCATTGAAAGTATGTTGACCACATATTTTGACCACATCAGAAATGTTTCATATCAAAATAAAATATCAGAGGGTAATACTGGGATGTTAACACACGTCGGAAGATGTTTTGCATGCTTGAAAGAACAGGACACAGCCGCCAACATAGGAGGACAGAGTGTGAATGTTTTTGAACTTGTGAGCTCTTGAGCAAGTCTAATGTAGCCATGTACAATGAGCACTTGAAGAAGTCTAACGGAGGAATGTATAACACATCAGAGAGGGCAAAAATACATCAGCCAAAACATGTTCATTTTTAAGGTACATGGGAAGGAACCTCAACTTGGTATGGAATGACCGCCACTCAATGTCTGTCTCGTAAGATGTTTGCATCAAGGATAGGTCAAACTACTTCAATATGAGATCATCTACATTTTTCTCAGTTAATGAAAGCAATTACTCTAGGAATCTTTATGCCACAATACCGCGATGGTCTATGAGGTCAAACATATATTGTTTTTATAAGACGAGAGAGGAGAAAAGTTGTTTTCATCTTTTACTCTATCCCACCAATGGATGCAAATATTGATTTTATAAAGACCCAATTCAAGGAGGACATCTGGTGATATTACAAAATGAGAGGGATGGTAAATTAGTTTAATTTTTAGACCCATAAGATTCCTGATGGTGACATACAAAGTGTAAGACATGGAGAGAGAAAGGGAGAATCTAGTATCAAAGGGAGTTGTAACGACTACATGCGTTCTTCATTGAATTATTATAGACAAACACATCTGTCGTTAGAGACGCCTGTGAACTATATCCATATCCCTTGTTGATGATGTCACAAGGGATGTCCCTTCTTCTAAAGAATACCATTGAGCACTTCGTATGCTGAACGTTTTCTTTTGGGGAGTACTTGTGGGCTTTGTTATGTTGGTTTAGGTAGTACTAAAAAGATGCTTCATCGCAATCATCCACCCACGGTGAACAGTAAGTAGTTTGAGTCCAAAGATGAATGGATGTGGGGGGAAGGGGTGGCTTTAACTATGAAATTGTTTTGAAAATAAAAGGATGCCATTATGTTGGAGTGGGATTGCATAAAAGAAAATGTTTTAGCAAGAAGTACTAGTATTTGCACTGGAGAAGTAGGCATTCTTTGAAAAAGGAGGATGTTTTCTCAAACCATAGAGTTTTATTTGTTTGTCTATGCATAAGATGATAGTTATAGGGATTTTGACTTGCGTGGGATGAGTTGGTCTTGATGAACAAAGATCAATATAATACATGTAATTAATGTATGTATTTTGTTTTGTGGATTTTCCTGCATAGTTGGGTTTATGATATTCAATCAAATGGGTATAAATCATTGTGTTACGCATACAAATACATGTTGACCTGGAATTGGTGTGCATACGCTTACAAAATGATGCATGTTTTATCATGATTCCCATTAACTATTGTACTATTTGCGTTAGGAACTGGGAAATTGTGCACATCACGTGTTTATACAAGAGCATGGGGATTATTTCATCAACATATACAACAAAAGATTTTGCACATATTGTACATATAAAAGAATCCTTTCATGTGGTGGCAAGTTTTTGTACTGGGCTCGATTGTAAAGATGGAAAGACGCAATGGGACACTACCTTGTTGTACATCAAATTGAATGATATTATAGGCTATACGTCGCAATGTAAAAGAAACCGAGTCAAACATGGTCACAAAAGATTCTTCTCCAACCATTGACCATCATAGAATACAATGGTATTGCACATTAGCATAGAGGTAGCTTGTGTAGAAAGAAAGAGTATGATTTCTCATAATATGCATCCATAAAGCTTCAAACATATCATGTGCAAGTAGCCCAACAATGTAGGCCATAGTGGTACAAAATGGCTAATTGGATGTTTTATTCTAGGATCATCTCATCTTCATCATGCTATAGAGTTTTCCATGCTTGATGTTATAGGTATGGCCAAGCCTTTTCTTCTAAGCTCAACTCAGGAAGAAATAGATATGTATCCATTATTCTTGACTACATCAATCATTCCTCCAACTTCAAATGAATCAAGGAACTTCTCAAAAACTCTCGATGATTTTTTCATCTATGTTGTTTTCCCCCGTAGATTGGTGGAATGTTGGCAAGCCCTCATGGTCCTCTTTGATTTCCTTATAAGAATTTGTTTTGGAGAAACTTGTTACAAAAGGGTTTGCTACATCTCTCTTTTGAATTAATGTTTTCATTCACCTAAAAAAGAATACTATATTCATCTACTCGGCTTGAAAAAACAACAATAATGTTGTTTAATTGAAGAGAATGCCAAAAATTGCTTGGTGCCATGGTCATTCAACAAGTCTTCTAGTTGGACATAACCAACGTCTCAATTGAGCCATCAATTTCTGCGCATCACTTACGTACCCAGTTTTGCACCTCCATTTTAGAACCCATAAATGCCCCCCAAGAAGGGTAAACAATGCCTTGTCATTGGTAGTATGGGTATGAATGGATTTTATCATTGTACATGGCCATGAACATCAAGAACTTTGAAATGCAGTTTAGGGATGTAATCCAGGGTTGAAGCTCATGTGTAACCCAGAAGGCCTTCAAAGTAGGTGGCTGTAGGTTTATCGGAAGTGAATGACCTAGTTTCCCACCCTCACACATGGATAATTCAAAACATGGCCTGTGGTCAGTTGCACGCACGAGCCATGGACCAAGCCTTCTATAACTAGTTGTTCCTCATTGCAGAATGCACGTCATATTTCAATGTTGACCCTATATTCTTTTGGTTAGACAAAACAAAATCGATCACAAGCACAATAGAGCCTGACCATTACCGTGTGATTGCTAAAGGCCTCGTTGCTTCTCTCAGAAACTCGGATTCTTAGTCAATGTTACTTAGTGCCTAGGTTCTATTCTTTGATAAATCTTGGGATTGGACAGTGGTATTTTTTCCCTTTCAACAATGCATTAGTCAGTATTAAATATCTTTGTATGCATCTCCTATTTGATGCATGGAATTGGTGATGGAAGATGCAAGGAATCCCCATGCGTGAGCCTTCTGCTAATGTTGGTTTATAGGGTTTTTGTTTTCAGATGATTGACAATGCATGGGATGAGAAGTTTGTATGATTGTAAAGAGAAAAAACATGGCGTAGGTCAAGTAATAAATCTAAAAAAAACCAGTCTGATATGGGATGTTTTTTAGGTTGTACGATATGTGAAGGCCAAAAGTTTGAACTTGTTCTTGATTATTGTACATACATCCCAAAAGGGCTTGATTAAGTTAAATAGAGTTATCTTGTATAAGGAGATTCTCATTACACTACTGCAATGCACTAAAAGCATCAATTTGGTGGCTTAATGGTATAGAAATTCATGTGATAGATTTGGAGCCCTTTGTTGGTAGGATGTACCATGCCAATAGATCCTAAGATACATGCATCCAAGGATGAGGCAATCTTGTACCCTTTCTTGTGGATAAGGGCTTGCTCTTACGCGCAACTCCATTCATGGTATAAAACATGAGTTTAGATTTGATGTCACAACCTTTTACAACCACTTCTTATGGAGATTAGAAAGGTTTGATGGACCTTTTGCGAAAAACAATAGTTCAAGAATTAATATGTTAAGCTTGTAAAAGGGCTTTCTCCAATGTAAGGACAAAGTGCGATGAGATAAGTGCAAGGTAAGAGGGAGATGGGTAATGTGAAAGTTGATATTTGAGTTATCATAATGTATATTGCTTGTTCCAACCTAAATCAGGTCATTCCCATTTCTGTTTATTAAGAAAATACTATTGTAAAGGGTATAAAAGACATGTATCTACTTCCCATTGCTCATACATTATGGAATCCTTAACAACAGTTCATGAATGGTTGATGGAGGAGGAGGACATCTGTGTGACACACGAAAGAAATTGTGTTGGCAGAAGTAACAATAGTATGAGTATAGGAGTGGCACATCAATTTGACTCAGTGGTTTTTCTACTTCGTTCAAGCAAGATGGTTGATGCACTTGGGGGAAGAGAGTCTTCACACGCAAGGGCAACCAGCTTCCTTGGGTGACCAGTAGGATGTTTCTCATTGATTGGCTATGGAAGCACGTGACGTATGTGTTAGCACTCTAAATAGTGGGCGAGCTCATATTGAGCATCCTTTTGAAGGAATCTCTCCATCATGGCAATGATTGATGACAAAATGGACTTGTATTCATTGTAAACTGACACCAAATAAGTGAAAAAACATAACGTGAATGATTAAATACATGCATGATGCATGAATGAATACCTTGCATCATCCATGCGACCTGATGATTTCAATGGCCAAGTGATCTTGTGGGCAGTGGGTTACGAGGCCACACCACTCGCTGCAAGGACCCATGATATAAATTTAAGGAGCACCAAAGAATTAGCATAAGCCTGTCATTGATCATAAAGGTTTCAATTTATATAGAATAAACAAAGAAGGAACAACAAAATAATCACAAAGTGAAAAATCATGTATAACTTTAGAACACAAAATTGTCAACAGAATGTAAGGCAAATATAGAAAACATCGTGATATCTAGTCCAAGAATTCATTTGGGGATCTTGCATAGAAGAATAAGCTAGGTCTTGTTAAAAAGGTTATTGGTAAGCCATTCCATTGGTTTTGAGATATGTTGGTGACCACGAGGGTTGATTCTCTATCCTTGTAATGTTCATTGCTAAAGGATGGCTGGTTCATTATTCATGGGTCACCCAATGCTCTCTTGTCCCCGAACATGATAGGGGGGAAATTCCTCATGCATGAAATACATGGATTTATAATGGTGAAAGTTCTATGGGGAATGTCAAAGATTATTTATCTCAATTGAGTATACCATTGGTTGATGAACAAATGTGAAATGTCGTGGTAAAAAACAATCAATAACAAAGTGATGCAAAAACCTAACCACAAATGTTCTTTCCTTGCTTTTTCTATGCGTGGGTGTGGAAGGATTTATAGAGAAAAACAAAATTCATGAGGGTGACAATATTAACTCGTCCATGGACTGAGCACATGGAGATGTAATGTGTATGGGTGCATGACACAAAAAATGATTCTCCCATAAAAACAAGTATAATTATGTCCATGTGAATGCTCTTGGTATCATTCCAAATCATGAATACTAAACATCATTAATCAGATCATGTATATACACCATTTCATGTAAAAGCAAATGTATCTCAAAAAAATGTCTGAACATTTCATCCACATTGTATCATTCCTATACACCTTTAAGTATGGAAGTATATGTTGAACAACGTAGTCAGTTGTTTGACAATAAAAAGGGGACCTTGTAAATGACACATTGTGGAGGTATAGAAGCAAAGAATATACATCCTAAGTATCATAACATCATTTTTCAAGATGAATTAAAGAAAATGTCAATGAGTATGGATAAAGTAGGTAAACCCTCTCAATATCATCTCAAATACCTTGAAAAATGCTCTTACTCATGGTAGTACACGTGTATATCTTGCGATGTGTAGGAACCACATGTTTTCATGTAGAAAAATTTTTCAAGAGCTTTGATTTCTACTACCATATGCAAAAATTCACCACCTTGGTTTTTCTTTAAGTTTAATTGTTGGTTTCATTAGTTCACTCCTAATAGGCTATGTTGTGCCATTTTCAACGTTGAAAAGGTGATTAAAAAGGATTAATTTGGTGACTAATGAGGTACATTTTTTTAATGGGAAGAAAAGGGTTACGAATCTAGGCTGGTCAGGGAGACGATGTGCACGCTGGTCAGGAGATCACATACATGTTATGCTCTAGAGTTGGCTTATTTTGGACACTGATTTGTGTGTAAGATTTGAAATCATTGAACGAGTAATAAGGTGGCATATTGTTCCCAGTGTCAATTCTTAGCTCTTGAGAACAATGGGCCAAAAGATGTAAGCACAATTTTCTTTTCATATTTCTAAAATTGTGGCATGTGTATGTGTGTGTGTGTGTGTGTGTGTGTGTGTGTGTGTGTGTGTGTGTTGGTGAAGATGCCTAGAAGGAGTAAACCATAATATAATTTGTTTTATATCCATACCCCTGGTGAATGCAAATTATGATAGAAACTTGCTAAGGTACTGAATGTAATGTAGAATGGCCAGAACATAGCATTTCCATTGACTATAACCACCTAAATAATAACATTGAATAAGTTACCAAGAATATTTTGGAATACAAAATAATTGATAGGATTCTAGCTAGCATTAATCGAGTGAAGGTACGTCTATCCAAGAGGTGATTATCATGTAAACCAGACATGTTAGTAACAGATGCATCACGTCTACCAGAAACAAACCAATGGAAGAAATGAGACCCGGTCGCACCGAGAGAATGGCTAAAAAAGCAGCATGGTGAATTCATATGCTTGAAACACCTCCATCAATATGTCAAATACATTGTGCATGAGGAATACAACGTCGTTATTTCAACTTATATGAATATAATGCAGTCTTAGTTGCAATAATTTCATTACGTTTGCTACATAAAGTATTATGTTGTCTTCCACATGAAGACGCATCCAAATAGAAGTTTCTAAAAGAAGCAATCCGCATGATTCCACGAGCATGTATTAGATTCCTACACTAGTCCCAATGGTCAAGTTAAGTACCTTTTCATATTTGATAGCCCACATAAGTGCATACCATGTCAAGTGAAGCATGTGCATGGAGTTGTTGCTCACGCGTGGCTAAATACATTGTGGCATGACGTGATAAAAACACTTCTTTGCATGATATAGGAAATCCAATAGGAAGGGCACACACGCGATCCTTGCCTGCCACCATTTAAAAAACTACTATGAGTGATACTAAATCATTACAAAGACTTCACTGTAAATGTAACACCTAACACTGACACAACTTCAATGGATTTCCTTACCTCTTTTGTAGGAAGTTGACATCATGCAATTTTGGACATTGCATGGTGTTTTAAAATTGAATGATGCATGAATGGTCAAAATCATGGCTTTGTTTCAATGTATTTCAGTGACAAAAACTCCCTGGAAAACAATGATACTAGAGCATAGGATTATTTTTCACACTAGAAGGTTTTGGTGCATGCTTTGTTTGAATGGATCAATTTAACATGATGGGTTGTTTTCAAACCCATGATTACTATGGTCATATTTTAAGGAAAAGACTGGCTCTTCATATGACATGTTGTGTAGCCAAGTAGGGTTATAATAACAAATGGTCCACTGGGTTATTCTTGCAAGAGCGTGTAACTTGTGATGATGATGGAATAAATCATCGACCGAAATTTTGTTCATAATGACAAGCAGAAACCAAGTGGAATGACCAAGTGCCAAGGCATGCATTAGGATTGAAATCCATAACTCACCAAGTTGTAATATGTTTGGCCTAAGGAGCTAATGAGAAGAAGTTCCCTTTATTCCTATGAAAAGGAGGCCACACTTTGTATGTAAAAAGGATTTATGTCATTGGCAAAAAACTACAAGACATTTATGAACATGGGAAAAGTACAATCAACACTTCTTAGATTTGAATGGCGAGAGGAAGCACAAAACACATCATTTTTTAAAAGATATTTCTTTAAGTTCAAAGATAACAATTCAAAATCCAATGACTAAAGTACGGATGTGGAAGAATGAGACTACAAGGGCTTGACCAATGCAACATAAAGGAGGTGTTTACTTTCTTTGAAAATATTCTCTCAAATGAAAGAATCACAATCTCTCTCAATTGTCAATGATCTCAAGCACTGCTAAATCATTGACAGTGAATTCATGGCAAATATCAATGAATTTGGGAAGCATAAATGTAAAGGAGTCCCTGAACACCCAAGAAATAAGAGAAACAGACTATCCATTCATTCAAATGTAGAATTAAATGCTACACAATACATGGGAGTCCTTAAAAATATTTTGATAAAATATTAATATTATAAACTTGTACCAATATCCATGTAAACCATATTATAAACTAAGACACGAGTTATGGTAAATTGTCCCACTTTTATACACTACGCAACCTATGTATACTACTCCTCTAACATCTTCATTTCATGGAAGTTCACATACATGCATACACTTGTTACATCACCATCGTCTTTGTGAAGAAATCTGATTTTATATTCAAAGGGTGTTTAAAACATGCAACCTTGATTCCTAGAAATGAATATTACAAAAACTTCAAAAATAATCCGTTGTTTTTTACTCTCCCTGTATTGCCCTCCAAATTCCTCAGGGACAATTTTATTTGACAAAGTATTTTCCACGAATTACAGAAAGAGGAAAGACTGTTCTTACAAACAAACATGGACACACGGTGACTTTGCATATTCTTCATTGGGCCCGCTTTCAAGATTCACTCGAAGTCGACTCCCCCCCCCCAAAGCGTATCTGGTGAGTGTATTTGGTAGTGTATCGTGGAGATTGGGAGAATTGTACACTACTGTATTTTCTAATCTTGCCACACCCTCCCCCCATTCACTACGTGTGTATTGTGGTTGTGTATCGGCAAGTGTATCATGAACGAGCACAAACATGTACACAAGTGTATCTATACACTTGTGTATTACATATGCCCCACACAAGGTACACTACCCAATACACCATTGTAATACATTTTTCGAGTTGGGGGGGGGTCGCACCACCCCCCCATACTGAGAAGTGGATGTGGATAGTCTACTGGTAAGTGCATCTAGAAAATGTCACCAAAAATACACTTATGTATCTCTTTAGAAGTGTGCCATTCATGGTTTTGGACGTCCATCGGTGTAAAGCGACAACACCTAGAGAATAGAGCACTCCTATCAAAACCCCCACCTCCCCAAAACACCCCGATTGTCTCGGGGGAGTGTATTAGGAAATGTATCGTAATTCGGACAAAAATGTACACAAGTGTATTTATACACTTGTGTATTTATTTGGTGCCCCACCAGATACAAAACTAATTAAACTCCCCTAATGTAGTTTCATTGGTGAGGGGGGGGGGGCGACGAGTGCCCCCCCACCCTAAAAAAAGAAAAGTGTATGTGGGGAGTGTACGGAAAGGTGTATCTGGTACATAGCCGTAAGAATACACGTGTATACAATGTGTAGTATACGAAACCTAATCAAAATCGTCGATCATAGTCAGCGAATTGGTGAAAACATGCAGATATCGCAATGGCTTAAGCATAACCATTAAATTATATTCGCACTCTACCAAACAACCACGCCCCATCAAGAGGCCCTCCCCTCCCCTTGAATGTAATGGGGGTGTGTATTTGGCTATGTATGGGGAATCCGCTTGAAAATCTACACAGGTGAATTTGTACACATGTGTATTGTTATGAACCCTCTCTTGATACTCGACCCAATACACTATCAAGATACATTACTATTCGCGGGAGGGGGGGGGGGTATCGATGATACCCCCTCTCCAAAGTTGGATAGATTCTCGTTGATTTCATTTCGGAGATATCCAGTAGACAAATGTTTCTATGCTTATGCAATCTTCCACACTTTAGGAGGAATCGACAATCGTTCAAATCCAAAGGTGCTTGGATTGCGAAGTAAGAACCAAAGCTCACTCAAAATTTCCTGGTCGAACCGTGCTGACGAGATTAGTGCCCCCCAATTAGGACCCTCCAAAACACCATGACTATATTGGGGAAGTGTATCAGGGAGTGTATTGTGAGTACTCACCGGATTGTACACAAGTGGATTATTTCACATGTGTATTGAGTCGCCCCCCCCCTGATACAGATCCCAATACTCCCTCAATACACATTTTGGTTACCAAAGGAGGAGGAAGGAGGGGTGCTCGAGCGTCCACAAAAATATAAAAATGACGACCTTGTAGCATTTTGCCTGATACGTACAAGAACTATCTCGATTGGTAGGTTGCAAAAACAAGTACAAATTAGTGCGAATGACATTATTACACGAATGACATGAACGTAAGTTAAAACACACGATAGGTGCAAATGTGAAAAATCATGTGCTCTAATGTTTATCGACAATTGTTTTAAGGAATGGATTTAAAACAAAATACTTCGCATCTCATTCTCAATCAATTTCCAAGAAAGTATTATGTTCATGTAAGCAAAACTAACCGTGAACGTAATTGTAAACATTAATTACTGTGAACATGAACAATTGGCTAGGCTATTCTCCTAGAAGTATATTCACCACATGTGTCATAATGTACACACATTATGAAATGTGTGGAATTGGGGTGATTGGGCATAAATGTAAGACACACCTTGTTCTGACATGTGGATGTTATCATAGCCCCAAAAATTTCCTTATCTCACATTTGGTTTACCTTTTTTATGTTTATAGCCCATTTAAACAATTATTCATGCATTTGTTAAGAAATGTGCGGAACACATTTTTTGGTTGCCCAAATTATCAGAATTTCGTTTCGATTTTGTTGGGGAATTATGGAAATATTCCATGATGGTGAAGGTGAATGATTCCATTTTTATTGAGGCTACGGTTCTTTTGGCATTTTGGATACCTCTACATATGTACCCAACACGTTGCTGTGGTTGTGAACTTGTAAACTCTTTGCACGGCTTGTTGATGTGACCAAGGCCTTGAAACGTCTTACTAATCACAACCGTTGATGTCTTTCAACCTTGGCTGAGCATTACAATTGGTTTTCATGTTTTTTTTTTATCATTGAAAACTTGAAACTTCAAGCATATAGTAACCATGCATCATATCATATGTTGTCTCTCTTGTTGCTGTTGCTTTGCCTTGTATGTGATTTTATAGTCACCAGGCAACACATTTTTTAAGAATAATAGTCTACACAAACATCATGATGCGACCAATTTTGAAGACACGTGTTGCGATGTATCATGTATTCTAATGCGTAACAAAGAATCAAAGGATTAGTCCTACATTGTTTTTAAGAAAGTGAAAATATCTTTGTAGTGACAAAGACAGTAGCATGTCTACGTATAAGATTGATCGCGACATAAATTTTGTTAACTAATACGAGGCAAAGTATTAAATCCCAGATAGTCACACAATGAATGGACAAAACACCTTAGTGTAAGGTTGAAATTATTTGGGAGCATGTGGAGCATTTTGAAGAAATACAAGATGGTTAATGACATCGTACCAATGATGAAACATTTATATTCACATATAGGTCAAATCTTCATTCTTGAGGAATAGAAACTATATATCATGAAATGTTATCATGAGTGACACAAAATTTGGCATTTCTCATAACTCTTTTAGAGAAGGAAAAGACTGAAATTGCTTTCAGAATACCATTTTATATAATATCACAACATACACCAATTATTTTCATTACAACTATTGTGCTAACGAAAGTGGAGAGGTTCACAAGTGGAAATGAAGTTTGTCACTTTTTGCAAGATCGGGGCTAGTTAGATATTTCTAGAAGCTAGAAGCATACTTCATTGTCATAAGTGTCAAATGTCAACGGTATGTATACAAATGGCGAAAGCTAGAGATTGGGGCTCCTTTGAGATTTGTTTTTTTTGCAGTCTACGTGATGCAAAGTAGGGTTCTTATTCGTGGACTCCCTAAATCCCTCGTTGGTTTGAAGAGGGGCTTTGAGATGGAATTTGAGGTTCACGAGTTGTGTTGAAGTTGCCTGATAGATCTTTGTTTGTAGTCTCAAAAGGTCAAGAAAGGCCGTGAGTGGGTTCCGACGAGTCCTGGAAGCGACCAAAAAATGGTTGTCAACACGACAAAGTTGCGGGGCATTCGGTAGAATTCTCCTCTCACAAAGAAAAACACGCCGCAACTAAGTCTCAAAATGGGCTGGGAGTAGTGTAGCAAAAGATAGGCCGCTCGTCGGTTTTGGGACTTGTGGATGCCCATCGGCATAACACTTCCCCCCCCCTTTACCTATGATGTCACGTTGTGTTACCATCACCTGCACGGAGTCGGGCTTGGTAGCCGTGAATAAGAGGATCAGTATTTGAGAGTTGACTATACGGCATTCCACTGTTACGTGTTATGTCACATTTCTTTTACTTGACCAAATATTCATCTTCGCCTCCTCGTTAGCGGTGATAGAGGATTTTCTCAACCTCATACTCGTCGTCAGCGTTTGCGATCATGGGTGGCGGGGCATGTGCCACCTGTCTTAGAAAATATTTTGCCAGATTGACATAGTGTTGATGTTTGCTGATGTGGAAGACCGCGTGAATCTAAGGTTGTTGGATAGTTGGAGATTTATGATGACTAGAGAGCACATCTCCAAAATGTCAAAAGGCCCTAACTATCGGGTTGCGAGCTTCGGATCGCTTGATCCGCGTAATTTGACCATTCCGAAGTTGAGTAGGACTCTGTCACCTATCTCAAACTACTCAGTTTGTCAATGTTTCTCTTCCTAATGCTTCATAACTGCTTTTTTTTTTGCAAGGGCCTGACACGTTTTTCTCATATCATAGAAAATTGTCGCTGATGAATGTGGATGGCGGGGATGTTGCTACAAGTCTGTAGATTGATCGGCGTGGTTGCCTTTACTGTATAAACTACCTCAAACGGTGTTTTCCTTGTTGCAAAAGATGCTAATAAGTTGTAAGACAACTTTATGACTAACATCTTGGCTGCTCAGTCACTATCGTGAGGTTCGCACAGGATTCGTTAAAGTTGTTTGAGCATTTGATTGGTCCGGTCAGGTTTCCCATCAATTTGTGGATGGAACGCAATCAATTGTTGATGTCAACTTCCATACCGCTGGATTCAATTATGCCAAAATTATGTCGTGATTGGATCGGAGTACTCCATGCAATCATACTACTTGGTGAAGAGATATTTGTGCTGCCCCTTTGGCGCTTTCATTTGTGATAGTCAGGATGAAGTGCACCACCTTCAAGGACGTGTCAACTACGAAAAATATGGTATCGAACCCTTATGGTGGGACGGGTAAACCAGTCACAAAATCCATGGAGATGCCGGTCCACGGTTTTGCTGGTACTGGTAGTGGTTGTTGTAAACCAAAACTTTTAGTGCGTTGACTCTTGTGTCTTTGGCATACGTTGTATCATTTGCAGACGTTTGCGACATGAACCCCCATCTTGTGCCACCAATAGTATCTGGCAAGTTTTTCCAAAGTCTTGTCCGCATCAAAGTGGCCTCCTTGGCAGGTGTCTTGGCATTCCTTCAGAAGTATGCATCAGAGCTCCTCGAATTTGAGAACTACGAATTGATTTTTCCACTTTCTACGCCAATAGGAGCCTACGAAGCTGAACTTTGTCGTGTCGTCGGCTTCAATCTGAGGTCATAGTTTTATTCAAAGACGTAAAAGCTTCTTGTTTGATGTTTCCATGATTCCACTTGCAATTCTTACGGGCAAGGTGGGAAAGAAGCATTGACACTGGATCATAATCCTCTATAAATTGTGGATGTCAGTTGAAGAATCGTATAAAAATTAGACTTCGAGTAGTTTTGTCGGAGTTGGCCATTTTGCCAATAATGATATATTTTTTGGATCCATGGATATTCTTTTGTCGATGATGTGGCCAAGAAACTTGATCAATCCTTGACCGAAGTCACATTTCAAGAGCTTCCCATACAAGTTCTCATGCTAGTGGATCTCGAGGAATTGCTGAAGATGTCGTCAATGATTGTGTGGAGTCCGGTTGTATATGAGGATGTCGTTAGGGTATACCACCACAAAATTATCAAGGTACGGTAAAAAAATGGAGTTCATCACTGCCATGAACGTTGTAGGGGCATTTTTGAGTCCAAACGGCATAAGTGTGAACCCAAGGTGCCTATAACGTGTGGAAAAGGTAGTTTTCGCAGCATCATTATTTGTGATGCAAATTTGGTGGAAGCTGCTTTGTGGATCAATTTTACAAAAAATTCTTGCTTTATGTGGGTTGAAGAGCACGTCCGTGTGAGGTAGAGGGTAGCGGCTCTTGATTGTGATGTCATTCAATGGCTGATAATCCATGCACACCCGCATTTTTCCACTTTTGTTTTTCATTAAGAGTGCTTGTGTGGTGTATAGAGGGACGAACGGTTGGATGAGTATAGTGTCATATTGTTTTTCATAAGTGTCAAAACTTGATAGTTAACATTCAAATGGCAAGAGCAAGAGAATGAGGCCCATTTGAGTTGTTTGATTTTTTTTGGACATTTGTGTTACTTGATTTCGCGTTTTGATTCGTGGACTTGAGAAGTCTCTTGTTTGTTTGACAGGAGGCTTGAAGATTGAGGATGAGGTTCACGATTTTTGTCAAAATCGCTTAAGAGATCATGGTTCGTAGTCACAAAATGTTGAAGTGACAAGAAAATGGTCGTCAATGCGCAAGAGATCCTTGGTATTCAATAGAATTCCTCTTAAGCATGGAAAACACTGCCGCGACTAAGTCGTGAAATGGGCCAGGAGCAGTGAAGCAAAAATAGGTCTCTCATTTGTTTAGGGACTCGTATATGCTCATCGGCATAACAGTAACAATAAACTCATGGTTTATAGTAAACATGGCATAAAATCATCATGTTTTGCATCAAATAGGTCCTCTAGAAGTGGTGTATAAATTGAACATTTAGCTTAGGTGTATAAAGTGAACATTTGATAACCCCAAAACTTCAATATGACTTAGATAGAGGTTGAATTCTGAATTGCATATAAAAATGGTGTACATATTCATACATCATTAACCACTTTTAATAATGGCAATAACATAGGCAATGAAGGTAGTAGGCACTACAGATGCTAAACTAGTTCATGAATGAAGAGGGAAGGTAGTTTTTTGTGTTTGTAATCATTTATAGAAACGGCCATTAATCAATGACGTATCATGAAAATTCATTATCTAATAGAAAACATGAATAATTGTTGGTGATCAATTGGGGGCACTACACGAGGGTGCATTGAAAATCCTCAATTGTTGATACCACTTTATATTAGGTTTTGATCTATATATTCATGCATGAATCGGTTAAAATGGTGGGTTTGAATTTCAAAATTGTTGGATTCAAATGAAAGTTCAAAAAGAAATCAATGTACATGTTTTCATCAAAATAAGGAATATAAGGTTATTATACACCTTTTGGGTGCCTTACCTGTGAAGCAACCACAAAACAATAACCATGCGAGGTTCATGCCAACACAATCCATGGGGTAACAATCCTTTGTTGGAGTATTTCATATTCCTTTCAATGTCACAATGAACCCTAGCTTTTCAATAAGAACAGAGTACATAACAATAGAATCAACACTTCACAAGGAGCAAAAGAGATAAAGAGGGAAGGACATGATATGCATTATTGTGGTCACATCAATAGGCTTAGTCACATGCAACTTCCTTGAACATGGGCGACATTTATTTATCATGAAGATTCAAATCAAGGCCTATTCACTTTGATTCAAGCCAGAAGAAAATGATTATGTGGAGTTACTTACCTCCCTAGGAGCATTTACCTCAATTTCATGGTTCTACAAAAGGATTCCACCTCACTTGACAATGAATCTTGTGTGACCTATCTCATTAAATATCTCACAAGCTACCTCCTTGGCGGATTTCCAATGCTCTGAGTGAACCAAGGGCATGGAATTGTGCACCTTTTAAGGAAATGTAAAGATGTAATGGCCATTCTTGAACGAGTCTAGGGGACATAAAAAAATTATTCATTAGCACATGTTTAATCACACATCCACGTGACCCTACATTACACGAGGTATTTGAAGTAAAATTCGTTGGAGTGAGCGATAACAGTGCAAATTTAGTGCTTCGGCATGGCGTAGAAGACACTCCAATCAGAGGCTCTGAGAGGCTTTTACAGAATTTCTGTGAATATACCAGGTGTGGCTCGGCTGAGAATCTTGACGGAGATGTTCTAGATTTTCTCGTAAGAGTAGCCTTTAAGGGTGCAAAAGGAACTTTATGGACAAGCATGCACATGAAGAGCACATGCTTTATAGTAGCACAGACATGCCTAGTTCTACACAGGCACACAGGTTAAGATGGGCTTCCGATGACTGGATGGGCAGCATGCACCTTGAACAGAGGCCTGAACAGCATCACGTCAATCATGTAGGAAACCCAAGCCCTTGGATCTTCATGGGTCAATCTTGTGCGAGCTTCAGGTGGATCCTGATCAACGAGCATGATGTGGCAACATGGCAAGATCAATGATCATCATAGGAAGGCTGGACGAACAAGAAACCTTCAGGTGAAGTTTCACCTAAGGTTCTGATAAAATTTCCTTAAGGAGGAAGCTTCCCCTTTGAGTAGTAGAGGTGCCAGCAAGAGCTTAAAATTGAAGGAAGATTTCAGTGGATGTAAGCTTCTCCAGAGTAAGGCAGAGGTGGCAGTAGACCTGAAGGAATTTTCTCGTTCAGATGGTCAACTTGCGAGGACCTCAAGTATAAAAGGCGGAGGTCTTATCACTTCTCGGTATCCCAGCATTACCAGTATCATCACTCCAACACCACGTGCAAGGCTCCATGCCTTAGCACTAGAGTACCTTCAACAACGATGTCATTGGAGTTTCGTCCAAGACCCCTGTAAACCTGGCACTTGCGTGCCAGCCCGGGTGAGGACGATGTTGGTGATCCCTCCAGGATCCCTGTAAGTATGGCAAGCTCTGGGAGCCTGGGAGGGGGTCAATCCCTCCAAGGCCCCTGTAAGCCTGTCAAGGCCTGCAAGCCTAGGAGGATGATGCCCTGACATCCTGAAGGCCGTTTAGTGTTGTGACGGTGGTTGTTTTTAGACCTTTTCTCTGACGGCCTTGACGGCCTAGTAAGGTGTTGTGCATGAGTTTAGGGCCAGGAGTTATGTCAGAGCATACCGTTGATCTATTAGGAAAGCTATTGTTCCTTGTACAATACTTGTACTTTAAACAAGACTCTACTCCATAATTCTTGCTTCCGCTAGTTTCTCTACAGAGTGTACAAGGCATGCTTGCTGGGCATGAACGATCCTATGACAACAGGGGACCCCCTTGCTACATCAGAGCACACGGTGACTTTTTCACTTCAAGCTCACAAAAACCAACAAATGTTTCATAAATGAGATGGAAAGTGTAAAGTTTTACATGGAGAAATACATTGGTGTTGGAACAATTGTGAAATCAGTGTATAGTAAGTAGCAACCTGACTGAAATGTTAAGGAATCACACATAATGTTGTATGTTGTATTTATGGAGCATCGCATGCTCATGGACACACCCCGTATACACTCGGCTGTTTGTATCATGCATGTTTTCCCTTATCCTGCTTGTACATCTCAAGTGAAAGTGTATGAGGTTACTGCATGTGAAAGTGAGCAAAAGCTAGTTTGAAAAGGACACATGGAGTGCAACTGTGTAAAAGAGGAGGGAGTTCATGGAAGTAGTTTTGAATGAACCAATTAGAAGTACTTTGTGTGTGCACACTTCATTATACATCACACTTCATCTTGCACGCACATTTTGTAATGTATCCATTTGCATCGGATGCATTCCCAGAAATGATTCTAAGAGGTATTTTAAATAGTGCATTGACATCTGTTTGTACATTGCATCTTACTTTTGTGGAATTGCATTTTTTGGAATGATAACATTTTCATATTGTGAAGGGGCCTTGATGAAATTCGTGGAAGTTTCCTGAAAGGATGATGCTTTACTATGCTTTGTGCGTAGAAGTTCCACAAATTCTTTTAACATAAAGGTTTGTTTGATGTGCGCTATGTTCATGGGGTACTACTAAACTATTGCCAAAATTCATATGTTTCTTCTCAAGGATTTGTTTTGGTCTAGTTTTCAACAACTGGGGTCTTCTTGTCACACATTGGTGACAAGGCTTCATTGAATTATGGGTATTTGAAATTAAAAAACTTTCAAGAGTCCGTGTCAATTGTTCATGCTCACCAGCTGTATACGAGTTTAGACAAACATAAAAAACGGAATGTTGTGCTGGTCTTTTCCTCTTTGAGAGGTTGGTGCGAGCATAAATTAAGCTCGCTTGTTTTCAAAGCTCAATTTTGGTCAGAATTTCCGCAAACTGGTCACAAAGGGTGAACCTTATTGTGTAATAGTGTTTAGTTTGAGGATAAATAATTGATATCCAAATTAGGTCGTTCGTAAGGCATTTAAGATGAGTAGGCTTTTCTGGCACATGTTTTATGTATGACTAGTGAAAGCCATGCTTAAATAAAAAATGATGTAACTAAACGTAAAGTGGATATGAAGGTAATTTATCTTCTTTCGAAGGTAATGTTCTATGTACTATACCTTAGTGTTGCATAATTATTACCAAAACACAAGTTAGCTTCTTACATGTAACAAGAAGTCCACTGACATGTTCATGTCTGATTAGTAGCTTTTTCTTCATTTTTTTGGTCTGAAATTGTGCCAGAATCTTTTGTAAGAAAAATATTCTGTGCAAAAAATATGGACTTGTTGTGGAATACAACGTGGTGACGGTACATTTTGAGTTGACGCTATACACTCTGGACATGGATTACATTCTCAAGATTTTTTTTTTGGGTGTCATTTTTTATTTCAAAGATGAAAAAATATGTTTAAATTAGGTTATATTGCATATCGGGAAAAAATGAAGAATTGAAACGGACACACGTAGAAGAATTGTTGAACAATGTATTACATGGGGACAAGGCACATGTTGAAAAGCACTTTCCACCCAGATCATCTTGAAAATTGCAAAAAAACAGTATTGGAGAGAGATTATGTTACATGATCACTGAAGTTTAAAGGTGAAAACTGTGCCACGTACACGAAGAGGCGTTTCTTGATAACAAATTTGACTGAATGTCTTCTCGTTTGGACTGTTTAGAACAAGGTGTTCATTTGTATGAAAATGTTGAGCATGTAGCCGATTTAAATCAGAAGTCACTCCTCCAGGTCGATGGCGTCAACCCTATGCGAGAACAGGGCAAGTAGTAGAGAATGTTGTTTTCCCCGCCGACGCTAGCAGGGGCCATTATTATGTCGACGGCCGACATGCAAGCACTTGGAACCTCTGAGGGTGACCCACTGGGACATTGCCGTGACATGGTCTGCGGCGGGAGCCGCAGGTGATAACATCTATGCGATTCGAGGTGTTTCCAGCAGCGCCTGAACGATCTACGGTGAGGGGGTCGGGGGGGGGGGGGGGGGTTGGTGTTCAAGAACATGCCGGTCACAACATGTGTGCCCTCTCGAGCAGACAGAGACAAAGATTAGAAGGTCCCATTCTCGAACTGTAATTTGTTTTCAATCCATGTTCTGACTCCTGTGTGAGCGCGACTCTTTTTATGGTTCGGATTGGCGAGTTCCATTGTAGCTGAAAGCATGATCATCCGAATAATCGAATTCGCGGATCACCAAAAACGTGGATGTTTCCCCCTCTAGCCGCGGAAGTCGAATTTGAAAGAACACAGCCGCAATGTGTTCGACATCAACAAGGATGACGTCCGACAACATAGCGATTTGCCTCATCAGTGCCTCGCGGACTTTAATCCTTCAGGAAGCATTTGCATTGGCTGCTCTCTTTCCACTCATGTAAATCGAACGATCGACTCATCCATGCAAAAACTCTTAACGGGAAAAGCGCGCGGGACAGTCGGCAGCAGCGGCGACCGACCCGCTTTTACTAAACATCTCCGTAAAACGGCGAAATCCAAATTGGATGGACGAATTATGACTTCCCTTTCATGAGCGAACCTGTGAATGAATCAGAGGCTCGGAAGAGCACCACAGCATGATCGAGGCTTTGGACGGCGGCCCACTCGAGGACACCCATAAGTCATGGACTGCAAATTTGAGTTATCAATGGTGTATCCTGCATTTAAGAACTGGAAAAGAAGAGGTCACTATTATGTTCAATTGGACCTGAAGCGTACAATGAAGCAAACATGAAACCCGTATTGAAGAATGAAAGCCACATGTTCCTCAGCTGGCCAATTTCAACACAAGCTCTTTAAAGAGTGCATGAAATATTGAGAGGGAGAGAGTGAGAGGAGAGAGAGAGAGAGAGAGAGAGAGAGAGAGAAAGCAAAGATTGGCCGGATGG
>SZWC01014047.1:55054-73782 GCA_023375785.1 Penium margaritaceum
AGGGAGAGAGAGAGAGAGAGAGAGAGAGAGAGAGAGAAAGCAAAGATTGGCCGGATGGTGCAGCCTAGATGTGGTTTATTCAATCCATACCTCTATTTTTGGCGTCTTCAAAGTCTCCAAATGGAAGGCTATGAATGCGTAGGCAATCAATATGAATTAGGTTAGTCACGTATCTTTGTCTCCCTCCCCATAGGAAAATTATCTCAATGTATGAGAGTAATTATCCTGAGCCTTTTCTCGAATCAGTTATGATCAATAAAAACACTTGAGGATAAGGACAAGTAAAATAAACTTTATTTCAAAAGCACTTTATGCATTTAAGTTTGAAGCGTTATTGACTGCATAAATGGCACATTCATGGGTTGTATGCAATCGTTTGGATGAGTTTGCCCGATAATGGGTGATTCTCTTTAGCGGAAGCCGATGGCCTTGAACCGGCACTCCAATTTTGAGTTTGATTGCATGACTGGTGGGCGGGACGTGGGGTGGCGAAGTCGTCTTTCAGTTTGGAGTAGCTTTGGCGTCTTCGTCTATTACTATTTTTGCAATCGACGCTACAATCGATCGTCTCCCACTGATCGATTCCGATTTCTTGTGTCGGCTTGACGCCATGTCGTGTGTCCCACATCATGGGAGAAGGGTTTCGTTGAATCCATGCCCGCTCGAAACATCTTTAACGTATTTCAATACGCTGAATGACTAATGAAAAAGCGTTTCGTGAAATCCAGGCTGATATTGACGGTCATTGGTGCTTGTGAAGTCTAATGCTGCCGCATGGTAGTTCATCTTTGATACCCGCGCCGCTCGGTGGGTCATGTGGAACCGCGCATGAACATGATAATTGTACTTGCAGCGAATCATGTTTTTACGCGATAGCAGGACCTCCCCCCGGAATCGAAGAACCGCGAAAACCAATGCATAGCACGCATAGCCCCGCCTATTCGAACCCCTGCACTGTCGAAGGCAGAATCAGGAAGTGATCAAGTTTCGGTAGGGTAAAGCTAGAAACCTTATGATCAAAATCAACATCACTGCTTCGGTTCCCCGCCAATGTGTCGGGATGGAACGAGATGGCGACACACCTCCATCATCGAAAAAGCAGGTGAACCACTACGATTGGATGTCACCGACATGTAAAATTTGTCGCGACCCGCAGAGCGTCCAACCATTCAATCGAACCGTCAGGTGTCGGCGATCATGCCGCCGCATCGTGTCGTCGCAGCTGATTGTGATTGTCATCGAAGGCATGATGGTAAACCGACATTTGCGGTTATCAGACTGATCTAAATCAAAAGCCAGAAATTTCGCCGAGACGAGTTCTCGCGACAGCCGCTTTCTCAAACCAAACAAACATTAGGCTTCCCGCCATCTGGAACCACTTTTTGTTTTGTTGACACCTCTCAAGCCAAAGGCGTAATTGGATGTTGAAAATGATACGAACATCTCATACAGCCACATTGAAAAATTCTTTCATAATCATCAGCTTCAAAACAATTCCGGAATTCTCAACTCCTTCCAAGTAAGATTCATGAAGAAGAACATAGGGCATGTGAAATGCTTGTGATTGCCACAATCTAATTAGTAGATTGACTTGTACCTCAAAGAAATAATTCTTTAACACTAATTATTTTCTGCTTAGTTTTCAATGTTCATGGAGGAATTCAATAATGATCTTCATGAGTAGCCATGTCAAATACATTATGAATTATCAAGTAAGCAATATCTACCACTACACCTAATATGTCAATTGCACACCATAAGTGTATCCCCCACATTCAAATATTGAATTCCTGTTTTGTCTAATAAAGACGGAGGGTCCACAACATATCCATATGCCAAATTATGAGGGCAATAAAAACCTGGAAAAGCAAGGCAAAATTAACTCATGAATGATGAATGTAGACAAATGAGGATATTCACATGACCTTTTTGGTGCTAAATGAGTGATGCATGTGAATCATCATTGATCGCAATACTCATGAATGTAAAATATATATGCTATTTTGTTTCTACAAATGTGTATTAATTGTGTTATGTTTCAATCCGAATTGGAAAATTGGCTTTACATTTTGGAGGTTTGTAAGTTACGTGATGGAATATTTAATGCTTTAATATCATGGCAAATATTTCCAAGCTGTATTGTTTGCGCCCCGCCTAGGCACAAAGTGACGTGTCCAAATCACAACAAAGGTAAGCGCCTGTTTCGCGGACTGGACCACGGTTAATGACTACTTTGGATGCTCATGTCGCGTTTATGCCTCGTACCAAGCCGTATACATATGAGGACCCGATACTGTCGGTGCCTATAATCGCGTGTACTGATCTAACGACTAGAATAACTACGATTCTACTTAATGGCGACTTTGGTGTCTGTACTGCAGGCTCGCCAAAATTTTGCGTTGCCTTAGCTCCAACCCACATGGATCGATGAACACGACCCTTATAAACTGCAAGAAACGTCTGATGCGCCGATTCTGCGTATAGTTCTCGTTGGCCATCGATGTGTGGACCTCATTTCTGATTAGTCATTGCTCTAGTAGTTCTTCAAAACGGGTTCCCATAAATGAGATGTGTCGAAAACAAACAAGTAGACTTTTTTTAGTCCATCCGTCGGGTTTGCTAACCGTCGCCCCGTCCAACAGTGAATTTGAAGGTTGTCGACATGATCGTTTTCCCAACTCACACGAGCATCAAATGGGAGGGCTCTCAAAAACCAAGCCCCTCCACTAAACTAGGAAGTGTGACGACATCATCCACATACCACCTTTGACGGCAGGCAGCCTGCGTAAAGAGGGGAGTCAAAATAGGCACCTTTCTCGAATTTATCCTTCATATGAAGGGGTTGCGTAAAACAATTCCTCATGTATATATGTTTTCTTGTGGTTGAATATTCAAGGGAAAAATAGAACCAATGAGTTTTCAATGCAATGTGCTCATGGACAAACGTAGAGTGCATGCTTGAAGTTGGAGTGAACGATAAGTGCTACAAGTGACAACTTTGACATGGCGTAGTTGCATTAACAATCTGAGGTCTATACATTAAGTTACGACCTTTTATCTATACTTGGGTGGGGCTCGGTCAAGAATTTCTGATGTATAGTAATGATTAAATTCTAGCATCCAGCTGTAAGGGGGGCAAGGGGCCAAGATTTGTGTGTTGCATGCATAGTAAGGATGTGATGCATACTTGCCCAGCTTGGTCAGCAACATTGCAATGCAAGCATGCACTATGGGGTAGTCAATCCAGATTAGTTGGGGTGGGGCTACACCGACTGAACTGTTGGGACCGCTTAAAATTAGAACATTGAAGCAGAGCTCTAGAGTAAAGACCACTATGAATTAGGTGGTGCATGCACGATTCAACATTGCATCAACTAAGAAATGCACAAATTCTACTGCTACATCAGCTACTACATGTAGGACTATGCACCTACATGCGAAGCCTAAAGTGGGGAGTGCCCTATGTCAGTGGAAAAATTTGCAACTTAGCAATTATGACCACGCCAAAGTTGCGTGGCTTTAGGAAGCTTCCTTGAGGAGAAGGCTACGTTGCTTGGACAGAGAAGAATCCTTTAAGAGGAAGCTACATCCTTGTAGTAGGAAGTTTCCTCTAGGCATAAAGCAGTTGGTCAATTTGCTAAGATTGATGTATAAAAGCATACTAGCTCAGTGAGTTGAGTAACTATGGTAGCAAATCCAATATCTCTAGTATTACCTAAGACCCTCAGGCCATCTTTGCCAATCAATGCCTTAAAACCAAGACTGTAGAGTTGCTCTCATCTGAAGACCCTAGTAAGCTTGGTAACAATCTGCCAGCCTTCTTAAGAGGACTCCCGTGACCACCTGAAGGCTTGACTACCTTGCTGTGGTGGCCAGGCTACTTTTAAGACTAAAGATGCAAAGTTTGACCTGTCTTTGTTTTCGAAGAGTTGTGTTTGAGCGTGTGAGCCAAGAGGTAATGTCTAACCTTAGCAATTCTTTACACAACTTCTCCTATCTGAAAAGTCGGCCTGTGTTGGAGTCTCCCTCAGTTGCCCCATTGTGGTTGATAGTGCTCTGTTAACTTAGTTAGGAGGGTGTAAAAGGTGTTTCTTGCTAGAGTTGTTATCTCTCAACCAAGTAAGCCAAGTAATACTTCGCTAACTTAGCTACAAGGGTCACAACTTCTTTTACGACCCTGTAAGTCTAGAAGTGGTTGCTAGAGAGGAGGCTGTCTGGACAACATTGAGGCCATCTCACTTGAAATTATAGTGACCGTGTTGAGACCCTTCCAAGGACAACCTTGACGACGTAGGAATGTTTTCCACCCTTGGATGGTGTAGATTGTGTTGGAGCATTCAGTTGAGCTATAATGCTTTGCTATTTCCGTACAACACATTTTTACATGATGGTCCTTTTTACTTATTAGTTCAATGCAAGTCTTCTGCTTACTCACATAGGAGTAAGAGGTTTGTTTCCTAGGCATAGAGATCTTGGACAACAACAAGACTTCCTTGCTACATCAAAACATGCGTTGACTTTGTCAGTAAGGTTTCCAAGAACTCAAATACCGGCTAGCCAAAACGTGTTTCTAGGTACTTGGTACATGAAGATTATTTTTGATGTTTTTCCCTTTGATACTAAATGAACGTGATCATTGGTTTGGAATTAGAAATTAGGGAACACATAATCTACTCAAAGGTCTTGTTAGACATCGTGTCGTGTAAGAGTCTAAGATTATTCTACACTTGGATCTGTTTATCATTCCGTACATAGATACATGATACATAACGACATGTTTCTACATGTTGTGTATGTTTCTTCTTTAAATATGTTACAATTTACATTCATCTAGATGAGAAACATTAGTTTCAAATGTTTCATTTAAAGAATCCTTTACTTCTTGCAATGAGTAAACTAAGGGTGTTTCATTATATTTGAGACAAAGTCTGGTGCATTTTTAATCTTATACTTTTACACAACATTTTGCAAAAAAATATACACTAAGTTATGAGTTTTTGTCTCTCAAAGTGAAATCATACATTAACTATGACACATGTGTCTTGAGATGTTTCAAAACAAACCTTAAATTAGGAAAGGGCTTTCCAGGACTCAACCAAGAAAAAGTCAACAATTTGGTGATTGCAAAACTTAACAATGTATTTCCTATGGTGGAATGAAGCAAAAGCTTGCTCTGAAATCATTCCTTTACCAAAAAGATAATATCACTTCAACTACTTAACAAAAAGGTTAAGAACACACCTAAAACACCTTATTCAATGGACAAGTTTTCTTGCAAAGAAGTCTATCATGTGTTGTTATTCTTCAAATTCATGTCTTGAGTTTGTTTTGTATAATGTTTTAGTCATATAGATATCATTTGAGCTCATTAAAACAACACGTTCATTATTTGGGAAATATTTATTCAAATTTGCACCTTCTATTGTGAAAAGTTGTTTAAAAATGCGATGAACAGGGGACTTAAGTACATGCAAACGCATGTGGTTAATGGCACTCAATGGTTATTATAGAAACATGTGATCATGGTACAGCTTTCATGAATGTAAAGTTATCCTAATTGATAACAACAGATGCAGGAATCCTGCTTACATTAAAACTTTAGTTGATTGAGAAACATTGGCATAGGTTAATGTCAAGAAGTGTTTCAATTCTTAGTTGTTTTTGAATCAGACTTCTACATGAATGATTGAAATAGGAAGTAAACATTCATTTTCAATTTTATGCATTTGAATGAAGTTTCTTTTTAACAATCGTTTTGCTAGAATGTTTATGAATGTTGATCAAGGTATAAATTGAATGAAAGAGAAGATTAATTTGGATTTTTTAAACTTTTACCTCAAAGGTAAAGATTTGCCTTATTTCTTTTTTAATTATACAACCAAATGTACCAACTTGTTGAATGCCATTAATTGGAAGAAAATTATGGTGTTCAACTCATAGCCATTCTCTTGATTTAAATTTGTTTCTTACAGCACATATGAAACATTTGATAATGGTTCATGTCATAGTTGAATTCATAAAAGCTTATCAAATGGAAATTATCGTATATAAAAGCATCTGCATTTATTAGAAAAATGGAGGATGTTTTTTTTTAATTTTAATTTCTATTCATTCTTCAAGTTTTGTTTTTGGTTTACAGTTGGATATGATTGTTCGAAACATTTCTCTTTTTGGTGTTTCAAAGTTCATTACACTTACTGTCCAGTCTTAGAGAAATGTTAGGTCACAAGACATTTGACTTGTGTAATGTACGGACATTATGATAGAAGGCAAAAATTATGTTGTCGTCCATGATGTAGATTTGTTATTCATCATGGAATTGAAATCAATAATGAATGCAACTTGTGGAATCATTTTTACGAAATGGTCACATGATTCTAGTTCAGGATATTTACAAGTTAAAACAACAAACAAGGGAGATCATGCCAATTTGTTGCAATCATGCTTGAATGGGTTTGATGCATTGTTTGCAAATAAAATCAAGCACATCATTTGATATTGAATATGAAGGTTTACTATCCATTGAATAACAAAAAAATAAGATAACACGAAAGTACCAATATTTCTAAACTTGATCGAAATGCATGGGTTCGGTCTTGTGATCGGATTTTGGATGGTTGAATATCATAAATGAAGAAGGTAGTTTTGGATGTTCCTTTATTCAGTAAAGTATTTATATTTGTTGAACTATATTTCATTAATGTTACGTATAACTTTGATGTGGGTTGTTAGTGAAGAAGAATAGAAATCATTAGTACATCATGACCTACAATCGTGAATGACTTTTTCTAGAAAGGAGCGACAGTGGAATCCTTGCTCATGAATTGCGACATAGTGATGAGACAAACCTTAAGTGACTTTAGGTATATTTTATTGAAAACAATAGATTTGAGGTGTTAGATAATTTTTGAAAACACACAGTAACAAATTGCATCACGAAAAAGAAGCTAAACCTCTTGGTTATGATGAAAATGATGTGGTCTCTCTTAACGCATTTATGGTTACTACCCTAGTGACAAGTTTAGTGATTCCCACTTCAACAAATGGCAAGATAAGTGGCATTGTGAGGATTTTTGGAGGATTCTCAAAAGAGTTTCCCCTTCCATTTCATCATGGCCGTGATAAATTTGCCCCTAGTTAGAGTGAGATATCATATGACTACTTTTGCACTTAATTTTTACATTCGTGGCCCTTCCATAAGACATTTGTAGGGGATTTCATAATTTTTTTCTTTGAATTCAACAAATTGAGATTCATTGAGAATTGTTTTAGGGTTGATTCCACTAATTCCGGAAAGATCACACTTAAGGTTGTAACATGCAATTTGTGGAAAAGTTTGTACATGAAGAGAGAGCATTATTTTGAAAGCAAAATTCTGCATAACAACCCATAGGCAGTCATTTCAATAGGGAAAGCTAATGACTAGATGGAACAAGGAAGCTGAAAAGGAGGTTTGCATAACATAACCTTCACCATGCATGAAGAAAAGACCCTTAGGTATTCATAGGGTGATCAGGAACAAGCTTATGGTGGATTCAGACAAACGGACCTAATGATTTGGCATGGAAACACAAATGATCGTGCGAGGAGGACCATATGAGCAAGCAATGGTGAAGTGGAGTTTCAGATGAAGACATGACAAAGTTTTTTCACGAAGGAAGCATTTCCCTGGAGCAACAAAGGTGCTAGTCAAAGTCCATACCAAGAGGAAGACTCTATTGGATGGAATCCTTTCTTGAGTGAGGTAATGGAGGTATTTGAACTCAGCTAGCTTAAGGAAGCTTCTCATCTAGATGGTTAACTTGACAGGATTTCAAGTACAAGTAGTTAAGGTTTTTCAACTTCTAAGCATGTTTTGTTTCATTATCTTCTTTATCTCTGGTATTTTCCACACACCATTTACAAGGCATCATGCCTTAACATTGCAGTTCCTTAATGGTCCATCAATGACCCCTTGAAGATAGACACTTGTGTGTCATCTTTGGTGGAGTAAGATGCTAGGGGTTTATGTAGGATCCTTTTAAGCTTGACAATCTCTACCAGCCAAGAACGAGGTCTATCCCTTTGAGGTCATTGTAAGCTTTGCAAGGATTGCTAAGCTGGGAGCAGGACTCCCTTATTTCATGATGCGCTTTCACTTTTGAGATGGTGGATGTGCTAAGATCAGTATTTTTATGGCCTTGATGTCTTATCAAGTTGGTGTTCCCTTTGTAGGATGATGTTTGGCGTTATAGTGGGGTAATGAGTTTCTATAGCTAGTTTTCCTCGTTTAATACGTTTTTTTCAATTAGATTAAATGTCCACAATCCAACTATCAAACGTTTTAATGGCTTATCAAGTTGTTGTTACGCTAGTGTACAAGGCATGGTTTTACACATAGGCAATCCTATAATAGCAGGTGAATCCTTAGTTGCAGTAGAGCATGTATGATGTGACACGGTCCACTCCTGAAATGTCAATTAAAAAATTGTTTGTTTGGCCTCACATCTCTTTGTCATGTTTGTATGTTCATCTTATGTGGAATTATTTTTTGAGTGACTTTACACCTAAAAGACATGTTCATGCATTGCATCAAGTCCATCTCAAGTTTTATTTTACTTAATTTGATCCCATCCACATTGTCCACCCTCTTTGACCAATTGCTTCCCGTGGTGACTAAGAGGTCTTTAAAGTGTTTACAATGTTTTGGATTTCTTGTGGTGAATTATACGTATATTGGCTTTTTTACACTGATGGGCTATACATGACTGTTGCACGCATGTTGGAAATGCTCTTTTGCTCGTGGTACGAGTTTGGTTAACCACTCCAAAACTTGGCATTGACATCACTCTTTTCTTTTTGCATGTTTTTAACCGCATTTTGCCTCCCAACCTCTTGTGTCCCCTCTCATCCTTCTCCTAGCTCTCTCTCATGAATCCTTTAACATGCTTTCTTCCCATGCCCTCTGTCTCCTCCTTCACGTTTTGACCCCCCTTCGCACTTATCTCCTCCCAACCCCAATCGTTCCCCCAAACCAGCACACTTCCTTCTCCTTTGCTTCTATCTGCTCCACTCTCCTTTGTTTCTATTCCCTCTCCCTTACTCTTTAGCTTTCACATTTCCATTCCCTTTACATTATTCTCTCCATTCTTTGTTCCTCCTCCACCCCTCTTCATCTTCATTTTCTACCATGGTATTTTACTTCCTTCTCTTGCCTACCTCTTGACCCTATTTTCCCCCTTTTCAACTCCTTCTTCCCATGCCCTCTCTTCTCCCCATCCCATATATTTTTCCCTATGTTTTTCCCTCTTACATTCATCCTTGCATTCATCCAACCGTCCCCCTCTTCACTTGCATTTGCCAGCTTGCTTGTCCATTTGACCATCTTTCGTCCATCTTGCTTCCTCTTTATTTGCTTGTCTGACTCACCCTTATTTCTTCCTTACGTCTTTCATGCATCTTAACCACTAGACTTCCACATTATCTCTCCAGGTTTTCCCTCCCTCACTGTCTTGCCTTTTCTTAATCTCTCATGTTCTCTCTATCTTTCTCTATAGATCTTTCTCCCCCCCCCCTCTCTCCCTCTCTCCCTCTCTTAAATTCCATTGAATCCCCTCTTCTCCTGCATTCAACTCACTCCTCGCCTCTTCCTCCCATCTTTCCTCCCCCTCCTCTTCCTTCTTCCTTTTCCTGTCTTTCCTCCTTCCTTCTCTGCTTTCATTTGACTCATGGTTGTAGAAGTTATTCTAGAAAAAGTAAAAGGTGTCATAATGGTAGGCAAAGGAGAAGGAGTAGTTGGTTTTTCCATAATGGCAACAACATTAGTGGTGGTGGGGAAAACTACAATAACAACAATTGCATTAGCAGCCATAGCAACATCAAATATAGCTATATCAAGCGTAAGCCTAGAGTTGAGGGGGAGAGGTGCCCTGCCTAGGGAGGAGGTCACCAAACAAACGAAACTTTGTCGACCCCCCTGTCTTACTCCCTTTGTCCCTGTTTGGCGCTCCCTCCCTTGACGATCTATACTTTTTCCTGTACTCTTGACTTATTCTTTGTTTTCTCCCTTTTTCTTGTTCCTATTCTCCTCCTCCAGGTTCTTTTGGTAGTGTCCTTCCTTTTCCGTACCTTCCATCCTCTCCCACCCTTATGTTCCTTGATTTTTGTTTCTTCCCTATCCCCCTTGCTTTTGTTTCCTCCACCCCTCTTCTTCATCTTTTCTTACCAAATCCAGTCCTCCCCTCTCATTATTCCCTCCCTTCCCTCTTCCCTTGATCACTTCCGCCCTCTACTTATGAACTCCTTTCCTTTACCTCTACATTTGCCTTGTGCCCCTTTTGCCTTCACACTTACTCATCTTCTTGCCCTTGTCCGCCTAATGTTTGTTTGTCGCACCCTCCTCTTCCATTTTTCACCCATGAGTTGCTTTGCTTGTATGGCCCCCTCCTTATGGTGCACACTTTCTCCCTCCATTCTTCCTTACATTTCATCCATTTACATGACAAAACCTCCCCTTTTACTAATTGTATGTTTGTTTTCCTCTCCCACTTCATGGGCATGGACATTTTTAATTTTTAGCTCCCTCCATCCATTCGTTCATCATTGTGTTCATTCTTCCCTCCCTTTCTTCCTTCCACATGTCCCACCACCCTTACCTCCTTCTTGTCTCTTTCCTTCTCTCCACCCACCAACGTTTCCATCCTTTTGTCTCTCTCTATTTCTCTCTCTCTCTCTCTCTCTCTCTCTCTCTCTATTTCTCTCTTTCTCTTTCTCTTTATCCTTCCCTTCCCTCTCTTTATGTTCTCATATCATTTTGTGTCCCCTTATCATCTTTCATCATCATTTCCACCTTTATCCCCTATATTTCTAGTTGTTGAGTCCCTTTTGATTTTATCCTATCTTCCCATATCTCTTTCCCTCATCCTTTTCCCTTCTGTTTTTCTTACCACCTCTCCCTCCCTCCATCTTCCTCTCCCTCTTTGTTTCTCTCTCTCTTTATCTCTCTCTCTCTCTCTCTCTCTCTCTCTCTCTATCTATCTCTTTTTCTCTCTATCCAATCATCATCCTCATTGTGTGGGAACACAATTCATGAATCTTGTCTCTTCTCCTTCCATTTCTTTCTCTCTTGCTCTCTCTCTCTCGCTCAACCTCTTTCTTCACGTTTCTAATTTTGGCCCCTTCTTTGTCCTCCTCTCTATCCTTTAACTCTTTCCCCCTTCTCTTTTCACACTTCCTTCCCATCTCCCTTCTCATCTTCTTAGTATTTTTCATCACCTCTATCTCAATTTCCTTTTTTCACTCCCTTTCTGTTTGTGTATTCCTGCATCCTCTCTCCCTCACTATGAATGCACTTCTCCCCTCCTCCCTCCCCTCTTCTTTTCTTTTTCTTTTTCCCTTTTTGTACACACTCCTATCATGATCCCCATCTACATGCATCGTTAAACCACCCACTTTCCCAATGTCTAGTCAGAATGTCCATCCATTCTTTAACTTTATCTCATTACATTTCTTACACCATCTCTCTCTCCCTTTTTTTCTCCATATCGCCTTTTCCGTTCAGGCCCAATGCCTACCCTTGCTCCTTTCCCATTTCTTATGTCTTTTGCTCCTTATAGTTTTCCTTGTATAGCTTTATCTTGATATATTCATTTATGTTTTTATTTTTCTATTCATCAAGCCCTCAACATTTTGTACGACAATTGTTCATCCATTCTCCCTCCTCTGTCTTCATTCATTAATATCTCTCTTTGTCTCTATACGTATCTCCCTTTCTCTCTCCCTCCTCCTAGCCCCCACTCTCATTCTCTTCCTTCACTTAACCTCCCTTGTCTCTCTCTAATCAAATTCTCCGGCTCTTTCCTCTTATCCTTACCTTTTGCCAATGCTGTTAGCATTGTTATCGCCATTGTTCTTGTCATAATTGTATCAAATGTCACCATCATGGACATTTCATCCTTTCATTGTTATTGAAAACTTCATTTTCATAACCTTTGTATTTCCTTCTGATTTCTTCCACACCGTCATCATCATTCTCATTGTCCACATATTGTGGACTGTCCGCCTTTTTTTCAAATTTTTTCAAAAGCAAAAAATTTGAAGATCAAGTCCACATGTTGTGGAGAATATTTCATTGCTTGGTATGATCTTTACACTCTACCTTAATTCTTTCTCAATCGAATCTTCTTCCTCCCCTTATCTTTTGCATTCTTAATATTCTCCTTTGTCCCAATATATTTCTATCATATCTTTCCATACTTCCTCTTTTCCCCTCCATCATAATTCCCTCTATCTCGCTCTCTCTCTCTCCCCATCCCTTTCTCTCTCTCTCTCTCTCTCTCTCTCTCTCTCTCTCTCTCTCTCTCTCTCTCTCTTTCTCTATCTCTCTCACTATCTCTCTCTCTCTCTATATATTTCTATTTCTCTCTATCCCTCTCTCTCTCTCTCTCTCTGTCACTCTACATTCACAGATTTATTCTTCTTATGCCATTTTGTGTTTACAATTCTATAGTAAGCTCCCTCAACCATCTCCATCATCTCAAGTGTTTTGCACTTCCTCTCGGTTACTGTTCTTGGTTACCCTTCATGTATTACACCAACCCTCTTCTCTTGTTTTCTCTTCTACCTTTTAAACCTGGTGCTCTTCACACTCGATATCTTGCTTATTTCCTCTTCTTGGTTTTTACTTTTTGAGTCTTCAGCATGGTTTGTAATCTTACCTTGCTTGTCTCAACTCGTGGGTTCCTTATGGGATTCTTCAAGCCTCCTTGGTATCTTTGTCTCTTTTTTCCTTACTCCCTTTTTTTTTGCGTTGCTACAGAAGTTTATAGCTCAGCCAATGTTCATGCATCATCTTCGTGTCTCAGTCTGCTTCATGTCATGTCATCATCTCCATTGGCTAGCCTGCATCCCTCGAACGTAATCTCGTTTTTCCTCTCCGCCCTTAGAATGTTTCCTTTCATTTCCCTTTGTGCTCCTCCCCTTTCTCTGATACCACGTCCTTTACCATCATCACCCTTGTTCCCACCTTTCATGTCTTTCCTTCCTTTGTTTTCTTCACTTTCATCTCCTAAAAAGCAAAAATCACCCCTCTCCATAATCATATTTCTTCCTTTCTCTTCCCTTACCCACTGTTCTCCTTACTTGTTTTAATCTCAAACTCACCTCTCATTTCTATCTACTACATCTTCTTCCAAATCTCTTCTCCTTTTGTCCACTCTCCCAAGTGACCATCAACACAATGAACCTTACGTCCTTACCATCTTTCTTATCCACCACCATTTCTTTTGCACCACCATGCTCTCTTCCCTATCCTCTTCAAGGGGCACTTTTTCCCTCACCTCATCAGCTCCCTCCTCTCCTTTATTTAAATGGTTTGCTTCAATACCCTCCTCCCCTCTCTCCCCACTTCTTTCCTTGCACTCACACATGGATGTGTCAACAAAAACGTTTTTGTTTAGCCCCTCCTTGTTATGAGTCACAACTTATTCATAATTAGGACCCAAAAAAATACTTCTATTCCAATCATATCCACATGCCCTTTTACTCTCATGAAACTTCATGTTTCTATCCTCCCTTGTGTACTTGCTTCTTTCCCTTTCCGCCATCTTGTGCCTCAATACATCCCACATCTCCATCATTCTTGCAATCTCGCTTCCCATATCTATTAATGTTGTTTCTCTGTTGTGGTATGCAAAAACAACGCCCATCTAATTGAACATTGTTCAAAGCACATCGATATCATTTTTTAATGACGTTTAAATCCTCCTTTGCATTATTTGCTTGTGTTTTCATGATAAAAGATAGATTTAGTCAATACAAGGATAATCGCCATTGTGGAAGAGAAATTATAGGGAGGAGGAACAACAAGGCTTGTCCTTTTTGCAAACTTTGGGGAATTGTGATGAACATGGGTTGAGAGAAATAAGGTATGAAATTTCTTTAGAAACAAAGTGGAGGTGTTCAAGACTAAGACATAAAACATGCTCGCATGTCTTTTTAAATTCAGTCAAAAGTATCAGTTAAATAGAAGATATGACGGAAGCCTTTAAGGCATTCACGATAGTTACGTAGGTGAGGATCTCAACTATATCCACTTCAATCACTAGCAAAGTAAGTGAAACTCATAGGAAGTTTCAAGAATTTGCATAAGATTCATCCTTGCCATGTCATCATTCCTTTGAAAACAACGTTAAGACATCCATACTTAAAGGCACCTTCTTACCTTACATCCCGTTGTCACAATTCTACCTACATATGTTATGAAAGTCTTTGTTTAGTTTTTTCCCCCTTGACACATCTTTCTTAGGGGAATCCTAAGAGCATCCAAGGAGTGCGACATGTTTGTCTATTGAGAAAACAAAAGATCTCTAAAGTCCTTACCTATGGAAATTCTGTGAATACTTAAATAGCTAGCAAAGTTATGTTCCACTTAAAAAAGGAATATAATATACTTTAACATGTCATAATGAAATTCAAACTGTTTCTTTGTTCTAGTATTGTTGTTGTTGTTGTATGCATGATGTTAAGTTCAATAACTAGGGGATGCCATGTTCCATTGTAGAAATTCTTGTTGTAAAAACTTGTTACCATCAATTCATGCTTATGCATCATCTCATTTGCTCATTGTCAGTTGAAGCCATAAAATTGTGCATTGAGCCGTAGTAAAAATGCTAAAGTAGGAAACATCATGGAACCAAACCTCAAGTTGTGCTCAAATACGAGCAAGAAAACAAATTATTTGTCACATAGGTTGACTTTGATGCATTCTGTTATATGTGGTGCATTTTGGATATTTGTTGTTTTTCTTTTTTAGAATTTAAACTTTGCATCATCTTCTCATTATATTTGTGTAAGTATGATACCCAAATTGTCATTCAGGGAAAAAATGCTATTTTGGTTGAAATGTATTATTTTGATTACGATTGGGCACATAATGGAGTAATTATGTGCCCAATGAATTTGCCATTTACAAAGGAATAGAAGATATTAATGAAATTGTTTATAATCACATTATCAATGAATCATTTAAACAGCTACAATACACTCTTGCCCCTTGTTAGGGAGATGTTGTGTCCTATTGTAGTGATTTGAGGACTTAACTAGTGTAATGGGTGATTCATGAGAAAACATCATTGTCCTAAGGCATACAGGGTAGTTTCAATTCTAATAAAGTTTAATACAATTCACTTCTTGGTAATGAATTGTCACCTTTTTCTTTGAATGAGGTAGTCAAGGTCACCCGTTTGTTTTAAGATGATATGAATTAAGGTATTTTCTTTTTCGTTTATATCTCATGAATATTCCTTTGTTTTTTTTATGCAAATAATTGGCTCATGGACGTAATATATGCTTTTGTGAAATTTTTATAAGAGTCAATGCAATTATATTAGGTTTCATATCATCAGTTAAAGCTATCAACAAGCCATTATGGTACTATTTGTTCATTTAACGTTTATTTGGGCATTATTGGAACATGTTCAGGTTTATTGTTGCTATCCATGATGTGCTTAGATCATTCAGGGCTCATTCATTGTTTACTCCTTCGTTACACAAACCCACATCTTATGGGCTGACAACAATGATGTTAATTCTAGTCTTGACATAGAGAAAAAGATGTACTATAATAGTATAGTGGCATATGGTGGATGGTTGACTCATGTTTGTTGGCATCTTATAGCAGATGGCATGTATAATGTTTTCACTTCATTAAATTTCATACTTCATTATCTTGAATTGTATCCACTTATGACACAACAGAAAAGATTTTAATCATTGTTTTGAAAATCATCATTTTAGTTGTATTTCTTTTAGGAACAACGTATTGCAATATTTTCCTTATAGTCCACAAAGAGACTACACCAACGAAAATCATTTTAGCACATGAGTATCATAGTCCATGACATTTGGCACATTCTCATTCTTACCAAATCATGGGTCATGCTTTTGGACACAATCGATAGTATGCTGAAGTAGCGTTCTAGTTCTTTGCACACAAAGATCTTGTAGAACATGAATTTTGTGTCAATTGAACATCATTCATTTTTCATGGTGTGCACTCAGATAAGTGCATCACCATATTATTCATTCCGTTTGGATCATTGTTGTAAAGGATGGATTTTTCATGTGTAGGAATGTTTAGAATATATGTGGTGTTCTTGATTTGATGTTTGATGTAAAAAAATAGGTGACAACATTTATTATTTCTTTTGTGCAAGATGAAATGAGCGGATGTTGTTGTAAAGGAGAATTTTGTGGGTGTTTAGTTGTGAGCACAGTCAGAAAACAAGCTTAGTCTAAAGTTGATGAAACAGTTGTAATGTCAATTCATGGCGTTGGAGGATGTGAAAGAGGGTAAGCTTTCTTTTGTCCTTTCATGAGCACTTGATGGCATCATCTTCTATGCATGGGGTAGAATTTATTCTTTTGTTGATGCCATGATGGTAAACAATGATGTCCATATATTTTTCAATGCTATAAATTTGGTAGCAAAATGTCTAGGTGTATATGAAAACATTGTTTCTCAGTGAATGTTTTTAGCTATTATCATTACAAAATTGTGGATTGTCTTATGCGTTTTTTTAGTAGGCTTAAGTTGAGGTACGTTAGAGGTAGTGGATTGACCATTGATTCGAATGGAAGCATCATTGAATTCATTTCAGTGTGTATACTAGTCCATGGTGTGGGTGTGGTAGTAGCAAGACCATAAAATTAGTAAAGGTTATCGTATGCGATAGTGAATGATACTTGGAATCTGAGTTATTAGATGTTCCTTTAACACACGGTACATGTCCTTGTCTTCCATGCTCGATGAGCGACATAAGTCATTGATGGAGCATTGGGAGTAGGGTCGTGTTTTGTCGTTGTGTTGCGACCTTGGCTCACTTAGGAGATCGCGATCGAGCGATGAAAGTTCTCATTTATTGTTTTTTATGTTGTTTAAATCCCTCATTACAATGCAGTGTTTTGTGTGTTTTGGGTGGGCCCAGCTTGCACTAATAAATAAAAACTCTCACTTATTGTAAGGGGCTTGCATGTCGAAAGAAAAGAGAAAAAAGGGCCAATACCCAAGCATGGCCGAGAAAAATGGAAATTTCATTGTTTCTCTCTTTTGTCACGGCACAAAACCACCTCTACTTTGTGAGTAAAATACTCTCAAACCAAACCCATAGTTACATGAAGGGTTGAGGGTTTGATTTATTGCGTGGTCCTTTTTTCGACCTACGATAGCAGGGTGGAATGGATTCCCTTGCAATGCATGGGGTGTCTCGGAACCCCACAAGAATCCCACGCAAATTTCTCCCTCAAACAATCATAGACATCCTGGAAGAGGGGTTTGTGATTGTTTTGGAGGCTTGATGATGTTAGGACTATGACGTTGCATTTCATGCAATAACGACATGTTTTTGGTGTGATTTTCTTGGATTGTTTGTCTTTTTCTTCAGACGTGTTGATGTATCAGTTTTAAAGTCACAAAATGCTGGACTTGAAGAGCAGTTCCTGGATGTATCAGATCTATTGGGAAATCTGTGGAGATATGGTCACACCCCCGGTAGAAAACTTTCACTTCCAAAGGTTGCACATCAGCTTTTCCGCGCCGAATCTGTTGCCGAAGCACACTTGGGCTCTGACTAGTTCCTCCGACATCATGCCGAACTTATCTGACTTTAGTTTTTTTCAAGCGTTCTGACCAGCAGTATGTTCCAGAACGATCTGACCATGAACACCACTGAAGCCCACGCCCTCGTCTGATCGCCCCCCCACACCGCAAACCGGTTTGCTGGGAGCGAAAGGAGCTGGCCTGGGTACTTTGACGCACCCGGCCATGATCTGCGTGTGTGTGGTCGCGCGTCCCTGTACGCTTCGGACTGAATAGGTCGCGCGTTTCAGCCTTGGTCACGCCGCGGCGAGAGGGCGCTGGTTGATGCCACGTCGCTAACCCGTCGACTGAATGCACACCCGTCGGCGTTGTGGCGAGGCTGACGGCCCCCTTGCACCGCGCACATCCTTCTGCACACGCGCTTTACTTGGGCCGTGGTAGCGGCCGGGAACACCGCTGCGAGCCGCAAAAGCGAAGGCGGACCACGGGGGGGAACATCGGTCGGAGTGGGGGTGTCTGAGAAATCGCCGTTAACGACGGAGTGAAGTGAAGCGTAGTACAGTGCGGGGCAGTGCACGACCTGTTAGTGCTATCCCACCGGGACCATACCGCACCGCAGTGCGATTCGGGCTGCGCTAGGCATTCGGGCGCTTGAGGCACTTGGGCCATCAGATTTATATGTGTTTGCGAGCCACGATGGGGTACCCCGGCAGCCAAGTCCCCAGTCTTGGTGGTGGTGGAGGTGGTTGCGGATGCTGCCGTCGACCACAGTCGCATTCTCATCCGGATCAACATCCGCATACGCATCCGCAGCCGCGTTCGCATCCGCATGCGCATACCCATTCCCATGTGCATTCGCATCCGCAGCACCATTCGCATTCTCATTCGCATTCGCATTCTCGTTCTCGTTCGCCCCACACGCAGCTGTTCTTTCCAGCCGGACTCCCACTCTCTCTCTCACTCCTCCTCCTCCTCCTCGCCGCTTCCGCTCTCCACTCACACTCGCCCATGCTTCACGCCACCGCGGCGCCCGTCGTCAGTGCACAATGTAAGCCGCGTCCTCCCGTCCCCCTTCCCTCCCCTCGCCCTCCCACCCATCCCACTCTCCCCCCTTTCCCTGTCCTCCTCTCTTCCCCTCCTACCCTCCTACCTT
>SZWC01014048.1:1122-24138 GCA_023375785.1 Penium margaritaceum
TGGCTATTGTGCGCAATGCCTTGACAAAGTTGGCATGTGCCACTGACCATGACCACAAAGTTTACCAAGTACCTTAAACGGCTATGAATCATAACACGAGTCAGCCACAGTCAGAGTGTCCAATCATAGTGCATATATACTGTGCATGACCTCACAGGTATGAACAAGGTAGAGTACTGGTGGCTTGGTGTGGCTATTGTGCGCAATGCCTTGACAAAGTTGGCATGTGCCACTGACCATGACCACAAACGTATCCAAGTGACTTTTACTTCTATTGATCATAACACGAGTCAGCCACGGTCAGAGTGTCGAATCACAGTGCAGATGTACTAGGCATGATCTTGCAGGTGCAAACAAGGTAGAATACTGGTGGCTTGGTGTGGCTATTGTGCGCAATAACTTGACAAAGTTGGCATGTGCCACTGACTATGACCACAAAGTTTACAAAGAGACTTTAACTTCTACGAATCATAACACGGGTCAGCCACAGTCAGAGTACCCAATCACAGTGCACATCTAATATGCATGACCTTGCAGGTATAAACAGGGTTAAAAACTGGTGTCTTGGCGCGGATATTGTGCGCAATGCCTTGACAAAGTTGGCATGTGCCACTGACCATGACCACAAAATATTACCAAGTGTCTTCAACTTGTACGAATCGTAACACGAGTCAGCCACAGTCAGAGTGCCCAGTCAAAGTTCAGATGTACTAGGCTTGAGGTTGCAAGTATAAACAAGGTAAAAAACCGGTGGCTTGGCACAGCTATTGTGCGCAATGCCTTGACAAAGTTGGCATGTGCCACTGACCATGACCACAAAGTTTACCTAGTACCTTAAACGGCTATGAATCATAACACGGGTCAGCCACAGTCATAGTGTCCTATCACAGTGCAGATATACTGGGAAAGACCTTACAGGTATAAACAAGGTAGAATACTGGTGGCTCGGTGTGGTTATTGTGTGCAATTCCTTGACAAAGTTGGCATGTGCCACTGACCATGACCACAAATGTATCCAAGTGACTTTTACTTGTATTGATCATAACACGAGTCAGCCACGGTCAGAGTGTCCAATCACAGTGCTGATGAACTAGGCATGATCTTGCAGGTGCAAACAAGGTAGAATACTAGTGGCTGAGTGTGGCTATTGTGCGCAATGCCTTGACCAAGTTGGCATTTGCCACTGACCATGACCACAAAGTTTACCAAGTGACTTTAACTTCTATGAATCATAACACGAGTCAGCCACAGTCAGAGTGTCCAATCACAGTGCAGATATACTGGGCATGACCTTACAGGTATGAACAAGGTAGAATACTGGTGGCTCGGTGTGGCTATTGTGCGCAATGCCTTGACGAAGTTGGCATGTGCCACTGACCATGACCACAAAGTTTACCAAGTGACTTTAACTTCTATGAATCGTAACACGAGTCAGCCACAGTCAGAGTGCCCAATCACAGTTCACATGTTCTATGCATGACCTTACAGGTATAAACAAGGTAAAAACCCGGTGGCTTGGCATGGCTATTGTACGCAATGCCTTGACAAAGCTGGCATGTGCCACAGACCATGACCACAAAGTTTACCAAGTACCTTAAACGGTTATGAATCATAACACGAGTCAGCCACAGTCAGAGTGTCCAATCACAGTGCAGATATACTGGGCATGACCTTACAGGTATGAACAAGGTAGAATACTGGTGGCTCGGTGTGGCTATTGTGCGCAATGCCTTGACGAAGTTGGCATGTGCCACTGACCATGACCACAAAGTTTACCAAGTGACTTTAACTTCTATGAATCGTAACACGAGTCAGCCACAGTCAGAGTGCCCAATCACAGTTCACATGTTCTATGCATGACCTTACAGGTATAAACAAGGTAAAAACCCGGTGGCTTGGCATGGCTATTGTACGCAATGCCTTGACAAAGCTGGCATGTGCCACAGACCATGACCACAAAGTTTACCAAGTACCTTAAACGGTTATGAATCATAACACGAGTCAGCCACAGTCAGAGTGTCCAATCACAGTGCAGATATACTGGGCATGACCTTACAGGTATGAACAAGGTAGAATACTGGTGGCTCGGTGTGGCTATTGTGCGCAATGCCTTGACGAAGTTGGCATGTGCCACTGACCATGACCACAAAGTTTACCAAGTGACTTTAACTTCTATGAATCGTAACACGAGTCAGCCACAGTCAGAGTGCCCAATCACAGTTCACATGTTCTATGCATGACCTTACAGGTATAAACAAGGTAAAAACCCGGTGGCTTGGCATGGCTATTGTACGCAATGCCTTGACAAAGCTGGCATGTGCCACAGACCATGACCACAAAGTTTACCAAGTACCTTAAACGGTTATGAATCATAACACGAGTCAGCCACAGTCAGAGTGTCCAATCACAGTGCAGATATACTGGGCATGACCTTACAGGTATGAACAAGGTAGAATACTGGTGGCTCGGTGTGGCTATTGTGCGCAATGCCTTGACGAAGTTGGCATGTGCCACTGACCATGACCACAAAGTTTACCAAGTGACTCTAACTTCTACGAATCATAACACTAGTCAGCCACGGTCAGAGTGACCAATCATTGTGCACATATAACATGCATGACATTGCAGGTATAAACAAGTCTAAAAACCGGTGGCCTGGCACGGCTATTGTGCGCAATGCCTTGACAAGGTTGGCATGTGCCACTGACAATGACCACAAAGTTTACCAAGTATTTTAAACGGCTATGAATCATAACACAAGTCAGCCACGGTCAGAGTGTCCAATCGCAATACAGATACTGCGCATGACCTTGTATGTATAAACAATGTAGAATACTGGTGGCTCGGTGTGGCTATTGTGCGCAATGCCTTGACAATGTTGGCATGTGCCACTGACCATGACCACAGATGTATCCAAGTGACTTTTACTTCTATTTATCTTAACACGAGTCAGCCACTGTCAATTTGTCCAATCACAGTGCAGATGTACTAGGCATGAAATTGCAGATGCAGAAAAGGTAGAATACTGGTGGCTCGGTGTGGCTACAGTGTGCAATGCCTTGAAAATGTCGGCATGTGCCACTGACCATGACCACGAAGTTTACCAAGTGACTTTAACCTCTAGGAATCATCACATGAGTCAGCCACGGTCAGAGTACCCAATCACAGTGCACATCAAATATGCATGACCTTGCAGGTATAAACAGGGTAAAAAACCGGTGTCTTGGCATGGCTATTGTGCGCAATGCCTTGACAAGGTTGGCATGTGCCACTGACCATGACGACAAAGTTTATCAAGTGACTTTAACTTCTACATATCGTAACAGGAGTCATCCACAGTCAGAGTGCCCAATCACAGTTGAGATGTACTAGGCATGACCTTGCAGGTATGAACAAGGTAAAATACTGGTAGCTTGGCACGACTATTGTGCGCAACGCCTTGACAAAACTGGCATATGCCACTGACCATGACCACAAAGTGTACCAAGTACCTTAAACGGCTATTAATTATAACACAAGTCAGCCACGGTCAGAGTGTCCACTCACAGTGCAGATATACAGGACACGACCTTACAGGTATGAACAAGGTAGAATTCTGGTGGCTCGGTGTGGCTACTGTGCGCAATGCCTTGACAAAGTTGGTATGTGCCATTGACCATGACCACAAATGTATCCAAGTGACTTTTAGTTCTATTGATCATAACACGAGTTATCCACAGTCAGAGTGTCCAATCACAGTGCAGATGTACTAGGCATGACCTTGCGGGTGCAAACAAGGTAGAATACTGGTGGCTCGACGTGGCTATTGTGCGCAATGCCTTGACGAAGTTGGCATGTGCCACTGACCATGACCACAAAGTTTACCAAGTGACTTTAACTTCTACGAATCGTAACACAAGTCAGCCATGGTCAGAGTGACCAATCATTGTGCACATATAACATGCATGACATTGCAGGTATAAACAAGTTAAAAAACCGGTGGCTTGGCACGGCTTTTGTGCGCAATGCCTTGACAAAATTGGCATGTGCCACTGACCATGACCACAAGTTTACCAAGTACCTAAAACGGCTCTGAATCATAACACGGGTCAGCCACGGTCAGAGTGTCCTATCACAGTGCATATGTACTAGGCATGATCTTGCATGTGCAAACAAGGTAGAATACTGGTGGCTTGGTGTGGCTATTGTGCGCAATGCCTTGAGACAGTTGGCATGTGCCACTGACCATGACCACAAATGTATCTTAAGTGACTTTTACTTCTATTGATCATAACACGAGTCAGCCACGGTCAGAGTGTCCAATCACAGTGCAGATGTACTAGGCAGGATCTTGCAGGTGCAAACAAGGTAGAATATTGGTAGCTTGGTGTGGCTATTGTGCGCAATGCCTTGACAAAGTTGGCATGTGCCACTGACCATGACCACAAAGTTTACCAAGTGACTTTAACGTCCATGAATTGTAACACGAGTCAGCCACAGTCAGAGTGCCCGATCACAGTCGAGATGTACTAGGCATGACCTTGCAGGTATAAACAAGGTAAAAAACCGGTAGCTTGGCATGGCTATTGTGCGCAATGCCTTGACAAAGTTGGCATGTGCCACTGACCATGGCCACAAAGTTCACAAAGTACCTTAAACGGCTATGAATCATAACACGAGTCACCCACGGTCAGAGTGTCCAATCACAGTGTAGATATACCGGGCATGACCTTACTGTGAGAAGAGTACAGACATGAGAGTGGCGGTAGCAGAAGCAAGCAGAAGCAATGGACAGGCACGTGTACGTCAGCAGAGTGACACAGGCGAGAGCGGTCCGAGGAGCTAGTCGCGAGAGCAGGTAGAGTTTGAGAAGCGAGGTAACCGAGGTAGACAGCTTGATGTGAAAGAGAGAGTGCTTGCGGAGAGAGTGATGGTTGGGGGAGTGTGGGAGCTGAGCGAAGGAGCGAGAGTGACGAAGCGAAGCGTTGAGAGGTGGCGAGGACAGGAAATGCGAGGGACGAGCAGGGCGAAGACACGGCGGGGAAGGTGCGGAACCAAAGGGGAACAGGATGTGCAGAACTGTTCTAGTTAACTCGAGGGAATGAACATCCTCGATATAAAAGGTCAGAGCAGGACAAATGAGCAAGGCAACGGCTTCTTTCCACTAGCCGGACGTGGGTGACAGGTGTCACTTTATTAGGGGATAACTTGGCTGACGGGTCCCAACGGTCGCCTGACCAGAGAGCGGTTAGTCAAGGTGGCTCTGTTGTTGGACTTGAACCATTATTGAGAGCAAGGTTTTCTTTCTCTTGTCAAGGCTTCATTTCTGACACCCCCCTTGAAGCTTGACAAGAGATAAGCAAGCAGAGAAGATCACGGGTAGTAGCGCTCCTAGTATTCCACCCCATTAGAGGATGTGGGAGATTGGGAAGTATGAGGCCGTTCTTCGATGGCTCGAAGTTATGCTTCTTCTTCCATTCTCCTCTGATCTTTGATGAATGGTTGCAGCTGAAATCGTCGTTCCTCCAGGAGTTCACTGTATGGGGGAGGGTCAAGGGCTGCTGGATGAGGGTCAGGGGGTTCAGCTCCTCTGCTTGAGCAGTAGTCCCCGAGAGCTTGTTTGGTCCGGAAGCCAGCCTGATGACGATGAGCAATAATGATAGGGCGGAATTCGTCGTATGTGCTCATGTAGAGAAGTCCTCACAGTTGAGTTTGGGCAGTCCCGTACTCTCTTCTTCCACGTGCAGTTATGCGGGCTTCTGTGCTTCCAACATTTCGTAGCACATCAAGGAAGTTGCATCCATATATGTCCAGTGTGGCGATTTCACGCCGCAGTTGGCGGCGCCATCGGTCAAAGTTGTGACTCCCATCGGGTGCGAAGCAGAGTGGGGAAATGTTGTCAGTGAGGGAGGCGACTTCATTGTACATGAGAATGGTGTGTCGTTCCTCTTCCATGGAGAAGGAGGACTGTTGACAGTTGATTGAAAGGAGAGGGGCAAGAAGACGAGGCCAGTCAGTCTTTACAGGAGGGATGATGGCAATGCGAATGAGCGGACTTGTTGTATGCGTGTGCTGAAGGAAGTATCAACGTGGACGGAGGTCGTCGCAGAAGAGGCAATGCGACCGGGCAGATCCGTGTGCCGAGCTGGGATTGATGCGGATGGCGAGGAATGATTGATGATGGAGTGGGCACAGGGGTGAGTCCTCGTACGTGATTGAGGGTACGGCGCGGGCGCAGGTCGTCGCGGAAAGGCGATGCGACCGGGCGGATGCTTGTGTCGAAAGAGTGATAAAGGCGGAAGATGGCGGAGGAACAATGGGTGGCAGAGTGGGTGCAAAGGCGAGCCGCGTGCACTGATGGAAGTTTCAGCGTGGGCGCGGGTCGTCACGATTCGAGCGATGCGACCGAGCGGATCCTTGTGCCAAGCTGAGAACGATTTGCAGAAGCGGAGGATGCGATTGATGGATGAGTGGGCGCAGGGGCGAAACAACGTGCGCTACGAAGTTACAGCGTGGGCGCAGGTCGTCGCAGAACGGGCGATGCGACCGGGCGGATCCTTGTGCCGAGCTAGAAGCAATGTGAAGCAGAGGAAGCGATTGATTGATGAGTGGGCGCAGGGGCCGAACCACGTACGCTGAAGGAAGTTTACGGTGTCGGCGCAGGTCATCGCGGAAAAGGCGACGTGATCGAGCGGATCCTTGCGTCAAGCGGAACTGAAGCGGATGATGGCGGAAAACGATTGATGATGGAGTGGGCGCAGGGGCAAAACCACGTGCACGAGGAGATGATGCTGATGAGAATGATGGACGGAAGGCGATGCGGAGGATGCTGGTGGGGAGGAGGTGATGTGGAGGCAGAGGAAGCAATTGATTGATGAGTGGACGCAGGGACAAAACCACGTGCGCGAGTAGATGATGCTGATGCAGATGATGGATGGAGAGTGCAGAGGATGCTGATGATGAAGAGGAGGCGATGCGGAGGCGGTGTGGATGATGCTGAAGACAAAGAGATGAAGACAAGGCAGAGGCGAGCGGCTAAAGAAGAGGAGGAGACTCAAGTAGGGAGGAGGAGGAATGATGAAGGCAGATGAGGATGAAGGCAGGAAGCTGATGATGATGGAGGAGGCAGGAGGCAGGAAGCGATGTGAGCGGAGAACAAGGGGATGAGACGCGGCGCGGCAGGTGGAAGCAACACAACCTCTTCTTCTCGTGTTCAGGAGAGTGACGGCTTGTTCCCCAGTTGGCTCGGAAGTTGGAGCAGGAAGACTGGTGGTGTCCGATGTCCTGTTGGCTGCAAGAAGTTGGCTGCGGCAGAGGAGGCCAGGCAGCGGGCAGGGACACTCGACTGCTGATTCCAGAAGAGTGACGGCTTGTTCCCCAGTTGGCTCCGAACTGGGAGCAGGAAGACTGGTGGTGTCCGATATCATGGCACTGGCAGCTTTGGTTGCAGCTGCTTACGAGGCGAGGAGGCGATGCGAGAAGGCGACTCGAGATGATGGACGCGGGCGGACTGGGGATAGCGACGATGGAGGAGCAGATGAGGATGATGAGGCAGGATGAATGGGAGGAGATGTCAGTGGAGGCAGATGTGATGACGTGGCAGCGGATGGGAGGCGGCAAGAAGCTTCTCGGTAGTTGACGGCAGGCGGCGGCTTGAGAGTCACTTACAGCTGATGTAGGCGACACGTCACCAATTGTTAGCCACGGGCGCGGAAGTGGTTGCAGGGCCTTCTTAGGACGACGAGGCCTTTCTTCAGCGTAGAGAGCTTGTCAAGCAGAACTGCTGATGTCAGCTATGAATGAAGCGGAGAGGCGCGGAGTGACGGCAGCGGCGACAGAGAGGAGGTGATGAAGCGGGGGCAACAACAGAGCGATGACGTGGTCACGGATCTCTAGGTGATGATGCCTGAAGCTCTGATACCATGTCAAAAAAATGCAGACACGAGAGTGGCGGCAGCAGAAGCAAGCAGAAGCAATGGGCAGGCACGTGCACGTCAGCAGAGTGACACAAACGAGAGCAGTCCGAGGAGTTAGTCGCGAGAGCAGGAAGAGCCTGAGAAGCGAGGTAGCCGAGGTAGACAGCTTGAAGTGAAAGAGAGAGTGCTTGTGGAGAGAGTGATGGTTGGGGGAGTGTGGGAGCTGAGCAAAGGAGCGAGAGTGACAAAGCGAAGCGTTGAGAGGTGGCGAGGACAGGAAATGCGAGGGACGAGCAGGGCGAAGACACGGCGGCGAAGCCGCGGAACCAAAGGGGAACAGGATGTGCAGAACCGTTCTGGTTCACTCGAAGGAATGAACATCCTCGGTAAAAAAGGTCATAACAGGACAAATGAGCAAGGCAACGGCTTCTTTCCAGTAGCCGGACGTGGGTGACAGGTGTCACTTTATTAGGGGATAACTTGGCTGACGGGTCCGAACGGTCGCCTGCCCAGAGAGCCGTTAGTCAAGGTGGCTCAGTTGGTGGACTTGAACCGTTATTGAGAGCGAGGTTTTCTTTCTCTTGTCAAGGCTTCATTTCTGACACTTACACGTATAAACAAGGTACAATATAGGTGGGTCCGTGTGGCTATTGTGCGCAATGCCTTGAAAAAGTTGGCATGTGCCACTGACCATGACCACAAATGTATCAAAGTGACTTTAACTCCTATTCATCATAACACGAGTCAGTCGCGGTCAGAGTGTCCAATCACAGTGCATATGTACTAGGCATGATCTTGCAAGTTCAAAAAAGGTAGAATACTGGTGGCTCGGTGTGGCTATTGTGTGCAATGCCTTGACAAAGTTGGCATGTGCCCCTGACCATGACTACAAAGTTGACCAAGTGACTTTAACCTCTACGAATCGTAACACGAGTCAGCCACCATCAGAGTGCCCTATCACAGCGTACATATAGTATGCATGACCTTGCATGTATAAACAAGGTAAAAACCTGGTGGCTTGGCACGACTATTGTGCGCAATGCCTTGACAAAGTTGGCATGTGCCACTGCCATGACCACAGAGTTTACCAAGTACATTACACGGCTATGAATCATAACACGAGTCAGCCACGGTCAGAGTGTCCAATTTCAATGCAGATATACTGGGCATGACTTTACAGGTACAAACAAGGTAGAATACTGGTGGCTTGGTGTGGCTATTGTGTGCAATGCCTTGACAAAGTTGGCATGTGCCACTGGCCCTGACCACAAATGTATCCAAGTGACTTTCAATTATATTGATCATAGCACGAGTCAGCCACGGTCAGAGTGTCCTATCACAATGCATATGAACTGGGCATGATCTTACAGGTGCAAACAAGGTAGAATACTGGTGGCTCGGTGTGGCTATTGTGCGCAATGCCTTGACAAAGTTGGTAGTGCAACTGACCACGACCACAAAGTTTTCCAAGTGACTTTAACTTCACGAATCGTAACAAAAATCAGCCACGGTCAGAGTGCCCAATCACAGTGCACATCTAATATGCATGACCTTGCAGGTCTAAACAAGTTAAACAAACCGGTGGCTTGGCACGGCTATTGTGCGCAATGCCTTGACAAATTTGGCATGTGCCACAGACCATGACCACAAAGTGTACCAAGTACCTTTAACGGCTATGAATCATAACACGAGTCAGTCACGGTCAGAGTGTCCAATCACAGTGCAGATATACTAGGCACTATCTTGCAGGTGCAAACAAGGTAGAATACTGGTGGCTTGGTGTCGCTATTGTGCGCAATGCCTTGACAAAGTTGGCATGTGCCACTGACCATGACCACAAAGTTTACCAAGTGACTTTAACGTCTATGAATTGTAACACGGGTCAGCCACAGTCAGAGTGTCCAATCACAGTCCAGATGTACTAGGCATGACCTTGCAGGTATAAACAACGTAAAAAACCGGTGGCTTGGCATGGCTATTATGCGCAATGCCTTGACAAAGTTGGCATGTGCCACTGACCATGGCCACAAAGTTTACAAAGTACCTTAAACGGCTATGAATCATAACACGAGTGAGCCACGGTCAGAGTGTCCAATCACAGTGCAGATATGCTGGGCATGACCTTACACGTATAAACAAGGTACAATACAGGTGGCTCCCTGTGGCTATTGTGCACAATGCCTTGACTCTGTTGGCATGTGCCACTGACCATGACCACAAATGTATCCAAGTGACTTTCACTTCTATTGATCATAACACGAGTCAGCCACGGTCAGAGTGTCCAGTAACAATGCAGATGTACTAGGCATGATCTTACAGTTGCAAACAAGGTAGAATACTGGTGGCTCGGTGTGGCTATTGTGCGTAATGCCTTGACAAAGTTTGCATGTGCCACTGACCATGACCACAATGTTTACTAAGTTTCTTTAACGTCTACGGATCATAACACGAGTCAGCCACGGTCAAATGCCAAATCACAGTGCACATCTAAAATGCATGACCTTGCAGGTAAAACAAGGTAAAAAACCGGTGGCTTGGCACGGCGATTGTGCACAATGCCTTGTGCCACTGACCATGACCACAAAGATTTCCAAGTACATTAAACGGTTATAAATCATAACACGAGTCAGCCGCGGTCATAGTGTCCAATCACAGTGCAGATATACTGGGCATGATCTTGTAGGTACAAAATAGGTAGAATACTATTGGCTCTGTGTGGCCATTTTACGCAATGCCTTGACAAAGTTGGCATGTGCCACTGACCATGGCCACAAATGTATCCAAGTGACTTTTACTTCTGTTGATCATAACACGAGTCAGCCACGGTCTGAGTATCGAATCACAATTCAGATAAACTAGGCATGATCGTGCAGGTGTAAACAAGGTAGAATACTAGTGGCTCAGTTTGGCTATTGTGCGCGATGCATTGACAAAGTTGGCATGTGCCACCGACCTTGACCACAGATATATCCAAGTGACTTTTACTTCTATTCATCATAACACCAGTCAGCCACGGTCAGAGTGTCCAATCACAGTGCAGATGTACTAGGCATGATCTTGCAGGTTAAAAAAAGGTAGAATACTCGTGGCTCGGTGTGGCTATTGTGCGCAATGCCTTGACAAAGTTGGCATGTGCCACCGACCATGACTACAAAAGTTTACCAAGTGACTTTAACCTCTACGAATTGTAACACGCGTCAGCCACGATCAGAGTGCCCAATCACAGCGTACATCTACTATGCATGACCTTGAAGGTATAAACAAGGTAAAAAACCGGTGGCTTGGCACGGCTATTGTGTGCAATGCCTTGTGCCACTGACCATGACCACAGAGATTTCCAAGTACATGAAACGGCTATAAATCATAACACGAGTCAGCCATGGTCAGAGTGTCCAATCACAGTGCAGATATACTGGGCATGATCTTGCAGGTACAAACAAGGTAGACTACTAGTGGCTCGGTGTCTCTATTTTGTGCAATGCCTTGACAAAGTTGGCACGTGCCACTGACCATGACCACAAATGTATCCTCATTGAGTGTATTTGGAGGAAGAAACTGCAGGGTTGTAAATTAAATTTAACTAAGTGTTCTATCTTCGTGTACTTGAATAGTTGGGCCTTAGTCGCAATTCAAGCACATGCTGCCGGTCCATGACTTTAAGTGCGAGTTCAAGCAAACCATGGCTCGATCCTGATTTGAGCCTTGTAGTCTACCCCCAACACCGCAAAGAATAAATGCACGGCTGTTGGTTCAAACTTACGTGAACCCTGTTTCGTCGTGGAAAATTGAACAACCGGGCAATGACAACATGAACAATGTGAGACCTTGCACCTAGACGTCTGATGACTGAAGTCTCTAAACTACACCACTGAACCCCATACATGAGACAAGTTTAACTTCTCCACTTTCAACATTGTTTGAAAAATATCTAAGACTAGGAGAACATTGTGACCCCACTCTATGCTCCATACCCTGCCTGCAAACCACATATATGCAACAACCGTGCATGCAGAGAGGATGCCNTTCCTTGCATGTGATTGGGGAGCTGCATGTTTCCCGGGTGCTGATCCTCAGGGGGCCAGCGTGCCGGTTTTGGCCGTGCATCGGTGAGTAGCCGCCCTCGGTTACTTCCGAGTGGTCGGGCTCGACCCCCGGGTGGCGGCACTCACCCGCTCGAGCTCATCGCTCATGGTGGGTGAGCGCTTACCGGTTCTAGGTTCGCTCGCTCCCCCTCCCCTCACCAGTCTTGGTTGAGTGCGAACGTCTCTAAGGCAAGCTTACCGCATCCATGGCGTGTTTCACGCACTGTTGCCCATTGCTCTCACCCGCCTCGTACAACACAGGCTAACCAAGCATTGTCCTAGTAACTACTTGTATGAGAGCAGCGTGAATTCACTCCCGCCACTCGTCGATCCTGGCCCCTTGAATCCTCGTGTGGCCCATAGTTGTCGTGGCCCGTACATTACCGCGGCGGACAATCTGTCCCTCCGGCCGTCTCTTTGGCTTGCAGCACATCTAGGGGCTGCTACCATCCTCCCCGGCCAGCACACCGCACCCGTTTCTTGATGCTTGCCTCGACTCTCTGAGGCCCGCGGGTGCTCTCTCGCCCGCCTGCTCATGTTCAACGGCCCTCGTTGATCTCAACTGCTCGTCTCCTCCCGACTCTCGGCTTCTCCTGCAACTGCTCTCCGCTGCTCTCCACGTTCTTTGTGGTCACCCTTGGCTGCACTCGGCTGCCCTCGACTGTCTGTGACTCTCGGGTATCCCTCTCGTCCCTCTCGGGCTCTCCTCAACCCTAAAGCTCTCTCCCATCTGCTCTCTTGTAAGCTGCAGGACTCTCCGCTACCCTCAGCTGTTCTTGGCTGCTCTTGCTCACTCTGCGCTCTCTTCTGCATTCCGCACTGCTGCAGGCTGCCCTCTGCCAGCAGCACTTCTCCTTGAAGGTGACGGCCTCTCGGCAGACACACAGCCAGATCTACTGCTCTGACCTCGTAGTGCGGTGCATCCTCCACCACTCGCCATCGGACCCTGCTACTTCATCTCTCTCTCTCCCCGTTGGCACCTCCTCACTCTCCCTCGCCCTTGGCTGCTTCTACAGCCACAGCAGGCACCCTGGATTCGCCACCCCTTGACGGGCCTCCGGACGAGGAGCTCGATTCTCCTCGCACTGCAGCACGTTACTCAAACCACGGGTGGGAGGACCCTTGGGACTGCAAGGCATGATCTTGCAGATACAAACAAGATAGAATACTGGTGGCTCGGTGTGGCTATTGTGCGCAATGCCTTGACAAAGTTGGCAGTGCCACTCACCATGACCACAACGTTTACCAAGTGACTTTAACGTTTACGAATTGTAACAAGATTCAGCCACAGTCAGGGTGCCCAACCACAGTGTACATTTAATATGCATGACCTTGCAGGTATAAACAAGTTAAAAACCGGTGGCCTGGCACGGCTATTGTGCGCAATGCCTTGACAAAATTGGCATGTGCCACAGACTATCACCACAAAGTTTACCAAGTACCTTTAACGGCTATGAATCATAACACGAGTCAGCCACGGTCAGAGTGTCCAATCACAGTGCAAATATACTGGGCATGACCTTGCAGGTATACACAAGGTAAAATACTGGTGGTTTGGTGTGGCTATTGTGTGCAATGCCTTCAGAAGGTTGGCATGTAACACTGACAATGACCACAAATGTATCCAAGTGACTTTTACTTCTATTGATCATAACACGAGTCAGCCACGGTCAGAGTGTGCAATCACAGTGCAGATGTACTAGGCATGATCTTGCAGGTACAAACAAGGTAGAATACTAGTGTCTCGGTGTGGCTGTTTTACGCAATGCCTTGACAAAGTTGGCATGTGCCACTGACCGTGACCACAAGTGTATCCAAGTGACTTTTACTTCTATTGATCATACCACGAGTCAGCCGCGGTCATAGTGTCCAGTTACAGTGCAGATGTACTAGGCATGATCTTGCTGGTTAAAAGAAGGTAGAATACTGGTGGCTTGGTGTGGCTATTGTGCGCAATGCCTTGACAAAGTTGGCATGTGCCACTGACCATGACAACAATGTTTACCATGTGACTTTAACTTCTACGAATCGTAACACGAGTCAGCCACTGTGAGAGTGTCCAATTTCAGCGTACATCTAATATGCACGACCTTCCAGGTATAAACAAGGTAAAGAACTGGTGGCTTGGCACGGCTATTGTGCGCAATGCCTTGACAAATTTGGCATGTGCCACTGCCATGACCACAAAGTTTTCCAAGTACCTTTAGTGGCTATGAATCAAAACACGAGTCAGCCACGGTCAGAGTGTCCAATCATAGTGCACATACACTGGGCATGACCTTACAGGTATAAACAAGGTAAAATACTGGTGGCTCGGTGTGGCTATTGTGCGCAATGCCTCCACAAAGTTGGCATGTGCCACTGACCATGACCACAAATGTATCCAAGTGACATTTACTTCTATTGATCAGAACACGAGTCAGCCACGATCAGAGTGTCCAATCACACTGTAGATGTACTAGGCATGATCTTGCAGGTGCAAACAAGGTAGAATACTAGCGGCTCCATGTGGCTCTGGTGCACAAAGCCTTGACAAAGTTGGCATGTTCCACTGATCATGACCACAAAGTTTACCAAGTGACTTTAACTTCTAGGAATCATAACACGAGTCAGCCACGGTCAGAGTGCCCAATCAAAGTGCACATCTAATCTGCATGACCTTGCAATTATAAAAAAGGAAAAAAACCGGTGGCCTGGCACGGCTATGGTGCGCAATGCCTTGACAAGGTTGGCATGTGACAATGACCATGACCACAAAGTTTACCAAGTACATTAAACAGCTATGAATCATAACACGAGTCAGCCACGGTCAGAGTGTCCAATCACAGTGTAGATATACTAGGCATGGCCTTGCAGGTATAAACAAGGTAAAATACTGGTGGCTCGGTGTGGCTATTGTGCGCAATTCCTTGACAAAGTTGGCATGTGTCACTGACCATGACTACAAATGTATCCAAGTGACTTTTACTTCTATTGATCATAACACGAGTCAGCCACGGTCAGAGTGTCCAATCACAGTGCAGATGTACTAGGCATGATCTTCCAGGTGCAAACTAGGTAGAATACTGGTGGCTTGGTGTGGCTATTGTGCGTAATGCCTTTACAAAGTTGGCATGTGCCACTGACCATGACCACAAAGTGTACGAAGTGACTTTAACTTCTACGAATCGTAATACGAGTCAGCCACGGTCAGAGTGCCCAATCACAGTGCACATATGATATGCATGACCTTGCAGGTATAAACAAGTTAAAAAACCGGTGGCTTGGTACGGCCATTGTGCGCAATGCCTTGACAAAGTTGGCATGTGCCACTGACCATGACCACAAAGTTTACCAAGTACCTTAAACGGCTATGAACCATAACACGAGTCAGCCACGGTCAGAGTGCCCAATCACAGTGCAGATATACTAGGCATGACCTTGCAGGTATAAACAAGGTAAAAAGCCGGTGGCTTGGCACGGCTATTGTGCGCAATGCCTTGACAAAGTTGGCATGTGCCACTGACCATTACCACAACTGTATCCAAGTGACTTTTACTTCTATTGATCATAACACAAGTCAGCCGCGGTCAGAGTGTCCAATCATAGTGCAGATGTACTAGGCATGATCTTGCAGGTGCAAACAAGGTAGAATACTGGCGGCCCCATGTGGCTATTGTGCACAATGCCTTGACAAAGTTGGCATGTGCCACTGACCATTACCACAACTGTATCCAAGTGACTTTTACTTCTATTGATCATAACACAAGTCAGCCGCGGTCAGAGTGTCCAATCATAGTGCAGATGTACTAGGCATGATCTTGCAGGTGCAAACAAGGTAGAATACTGGCGGCCCCATGTGGCTATTGTGCACAATGCCTTGACAAAGTTGGCATGTGCCACTGACCATTACCACAACTGTATCCAAGTGACTTTTACTTCTATTGATCATAACACAAGTCAGCCGCGGTCAGAGTGTCCAATCATAGTGCAGATGTACTAGGCATGATCTTGCAGGTGCAAACAAGGTAGAATACTGGCGGCCCCATGTGGCTATTGTGCACAATGCCTTGACAAAGTTGGCATGTGCCACTGACCATTACCACAACTGTATCCAAGTGACTTTTACTTCTATTGATCATAACACAAGTCAGCCGCGGTCAGAGTGTCCAATCATAGTGCAGATGTACTAGGCATGATCTTGCAGGTGCAAACAAGGTAGAATACTGGCGGCCCCATGTGGCTATTGTGCACAATGCCTTGACAAAGTTGGCATGTGCCACTGACCATTACCACAACTGTATCCAAGTGACTTTTACTTCTATTGATCATAACACAAGTCAGCCGCGGTCAGAGTGTCCAATCATAGTGCAGATGTACTAGGCATGATCTTGCAGGTGCAAACAAGGTAGAATACTGGCGGCCCCATGTGGCTATTGTGCACAATGCCTTGACAAAGTTGGCATGTGCCACTGACCATTACCACAACTGTATCCAAGTGACTTTTACTTCTATTGATCATAACACAAGTCAGCCGCGGTCAGAGTGTCCAATCATAGTGCAGATGTACTAGGCATGATCTTGCAGGTGCAAACAAGGTAGAATACTGGTGGCTCGGTGTGGCTATTGTGCGCAATTCCTTGACAAAGTTGGCATGTGCCACTGACCATTACCACAACTGTATCCAAGTGACTTTTACTTCTATTGATCATAACACGAGTCAGCCACGGTCAGAGTGTCCAATCACATTGCACATGTACTAGGCATGATCTTGCAGGTGCAAACAAGGTAGAATACTGGTGGCTCGGTGTGGCTATTGTGCGCAATGCCTGGACAAAGTTGGCATGTGCCACTGACCATGACCACAAAGTTTACCAAGTGACTTTAACTTCTACGAATCGTAATACTAGTCAGCCACGGTCAGAGTGCCCAATAACAGTGCACATCTCATATGCATGACCTTGCAGGTATAAACAAGTTAAAAAACCGGTGGCTTGGCACGGCTATTGTGCGCAATGCCTTGACAAAGTTGGCATGTTCCACTGACCATGACGACAAATGTATCCAAGTGACTTTTACTTCTATTGATCATAACACGATCAACCAGGGTCAGAGTGTCCAATCACAGTGCACATGTACTAGGCTCGATCTTACAGGTTCAAACAAGGTAGAATACTGGTGGCTCGATGTTACTAGTGTGCGCAATGCCTTTACAAAGTTGGCACGTGCCACTGACCATGACCACAAAGTTTACCAAGTGACTTTAACTTCTACGAATCATAACACGAGTCAGCCACGGTCATAGTGCCCAATCAAAGCGCACATCTCATATGCATGACATTGCAGGTATAAACAAGGTAAAAAGCCGGTGGCTTGGCACGGCTATTGTGCACAATGCCTTGACAAAGTAGGCATGTGCCACTGACCATGACCACAAAGTTTACCAAGTACATTGAACGGCTATGATTTATAACATGAGTCAGCCACAGTTAGAGTGTCCAATCACAGTGCAGATATACTGGGCATGACCTTGCAGGTATAAACAAGGTAGAATACTGGTGGCTTGGTGTGGCTGTTGTGCGCACTTCTCTTCCCCAGAAAGGGGAGAAGGATAGGCGGACAAAATCAAAATCTCCCCGACTTCGTATATGTAGGGGAAAAGCCCGCCCTCTCTTTTTGAGAAAATTCCTTGACAAAGTTGGCACGTGCCACTGACCATGACCACAAATGTATCCAAGTGACTTTTACTTCTATTGATCATAACACGAGTCAGCCACGGTCAGAGTGTCCAATCACAGTGCTGATGTACTAGGCATGATCTTGCAGGTTCAAAAAAGGTAGAATACTGGTGGCTCGGTGTGGCTATCTTGCGCTATGCCTTGACAAAGTTGGCATGTGCCACTGACCATGACCACAAATGTATCCAATTGACTTCAACTTCTCCGGATCATAACACGAGTCAGCCACGGTCAGAGTGTCCAATCAAAGTGCCGATGTACTAGGCATGATCTTGCAGGTGCAAACTAGGTAGAATACTGGTGGCTCCGTGTGGCTATTGTGCGCAATGCCTTGACAAATTTGGCATGTGCCACTGATCATGACCACAAAGTTTACCAAGTGACTTTAACTTGTACGAATCGTAACACAAGTCAGCCACAGTCAGAGTGCCCAATCACAGTTCAGATGTACTAGGCATGACCTTGCAGGTATAAACAAGGTTAAAAACCGGTGGCTTGGCACGGCTATTGTGCGCAATGCCTTTACGTAGTTGGCATGTGCCACTGATCATGACCACAAAGTTTACCAAGTGACTTTAACTTGTACGAATCGTAACACAAGTCAGCCACAGTCAGAGTGCCCAATCACAGTTCAGATGTACTAGGCATGACCTTGCAGGTATAAACAAGGTTAAAAACCGGTGGCTTGGCACGGCTATTGTGCGCAATGCCTTTACGTAGTTGGCATGTGCCACTGATCATGACCACAAAGTTTACCAAGTGACTTTAACTTGTACGAATCGTAACACAAGTCAGCCACAGTCAGAGTGCCCAATCACAGTTCAGATGTACTAGGCATGACCTTGCAGGTATAAACAAGGTTAAAAACCGGTGGCTTGGCACGGCTATTGTGCGCAATGCCTTTACGTAGTTGGCATGTGCCACTGATCATGACCACAAAGTTTACCAAGTGACTTTAACTTGTACGAATCGTAACACAAGTCAGCCACAGTCAGAGTGCCCAATCACAGTTCAGATGTACTAGGCATGACCTTGCAGGTATAAACAAGGTTAAAAACCGGTGGCTTGGCACGGCTATTGTGCGCAATGCCTTTACGTAGTTGGCATGTGCCACTGATCATGACCACAAAGTTTACCAAGTGACTTTAACTTGTACGAATCGTAACACAAGTCAGCCACAGTCAGAGTGCCCAATCACAGTTCAGATGTACTAGGCATGACCTTGCAGGTATAAACAAGGTTAAAAACCGGTGGCTTGGCACGGCTATTGTGCGCAATGCCTTTACGTAGTTGGCATGTGCCACTGATCATGACCACAAAGTTTACCAAGTGACTTTAACTTGTACGAATCGTAACACAAGTCAGCCACAGTCAGAGTGCCCAATCACAGTTCAGATGTACTAGGCATGACCTTGCAGGTATAAACAAGGTTAAAAACCGGTGGCTTGGCACGGCTATTGTGCGCAATGCCTTTACGTAGTTGGCATGTGCCACTGATCATGACCACAAAGTTTACCAAGTGACTTTAACTTGTACGAATCGTAACACAAGTCAGCCACAGTCAGAGTGCCCAATCACAGTTCAGATGTACTAGGCATGACCTTGCAGGTATAAACAAGGTTAAAAACCGGTGGCTTGGCACGGCTATTGTGCGCAATGCCTTTACGTAGTTGGCATGTGCCACTGATCATGACCACAAAGTTTACCAAGTGACTTTAACTTGTACGAATCGTAACACAAGTCAGCCACAGTCAGAGTGCCCAATCACAGTTCAGATGTACTAGGCATGACCTTGCAGGTATAAACAAGGTTAAAAACCGGTGGCTTGGCACGGCTATTGTGCGCAATGCCTTTACGTAGTTGGCATGTGCCACTGATCATGACCACAAAGTTTACCAAGTGACTTTAACTTGTACGAATCGTAACACAAGTCAGCCACAGTCAGAGTGCCCAATCACAGTTCAGATGTACTAGGCATGACCTTGCAGGTATAAACAAGGTTAAAAACCGGTGGCTTGGCACGGCTATTGTGCGCAATGCCTTTACGTAGTTGGCATGTGCCACTGATCATGACCACAAAGTTTACCAAGTGACTTTAACTTGTACGAATCGTAACACAAGTCAGCCACAGTCAGAGTGCCCAATCACAGTTCAGATGTACTAGGCATGACCTTGCAGGTATAAACAAGGTTAAAAACCGGTGGCTTGGCACGGCTATTGTGCGCAATGCCTTTACGTAGTTGGCATGTGCCACTGATCATGACCACAAAGTTTACCAAGTGACTTTAACTTGTACGAATCGTAACACAAGTCAGCCACAGTCAGAGTGCCCAATCACAGTTCAGATGTACTAGGCATGACCTTGCAGGTATAAACAAGGTTAAAAACCGGTGGCTTGGCACGGCTATTGTGCGCAATGCCTTTACGTAGTTGGCATGTGCCACTGATCATGACCACAAAGTTTACCAAGTGACTTTAACTTGTACGAATCGTAACACAAGTCAGCCACAGTCAGAGTGCCCAATCACAGTTCAGATGTACTAGGCATGACCTTGCAGGTATAAACAAGGTTAAAAACCGGTGGCTTGGCACGGCTATTGTGCGCAATGCCTTTACGTAGTTGGCATGTGCCACTGATCATGACCACAAAGTTTACCAAGTACCTTTAACGGCTATGAATCATAACACGAGACAGCCACAGTCACAGTGTCCAATCATAGTGCAGATATACTGCGCATGACCTCGCAAGTATGAACAAGGTAGAATACTGGTGGCTCGGTGTGGCTATCGTGCGTAATGCCTTGACAAAGCTGGCATGCGTAACTGACCATGACCAGAAATGTATCCAAGTGACTTTTACCTCTATTGATCATAACACGAGTCAGCCACAGTCAGAGTGTCCAATCACAGTGCAGATGTACTAGGCATGATCTTGCAGGTGTACAAAATTTAGAATACTGGTGTCTTGGCACGGCTATTGTGCGCAATGCCTTGACAAAGTTGGCATGTGCCACTGACCATGACCACAAAGTTTACCAAGTGACTTTAACTTGTACGAATCGTAACACGAGTCAGCCACGGTCAGAGTGTCCAATCACAGTGCAGATGTACTAGGCATGACCTTGCAGGTATAAACAAGGTTAAAAACCGGTGGCTTGGCACGGCTATTGTGCGCAATGCTTTGACAAAGTTGGCATATGCCACTGACCATGACCACAAATGTATCCAAGTGACTTTTCCTTCTATTGATCATAACACGAGTCAGCCACGGTCAGAAAGTCCAATCACAGTGCAGATGTACTAGGCATGACCTTGCAGGTATAAACAAGGTTAAAAACCGGTGGCTTGGCACGGCTATTGTGCGCAATGCTTTGACAAAGTTGGCATATGCCACTGACCATGACCACAAATGTATCCAAGTGACTTTTCCTTCTATTGATCATAACACGAGTCAGCCACGGTCAGAAAGTCCAATCACAGTGCAGATGTACTAGGCATGACCTTGCAGGTATAAACAAGGTTAAAAACCGGTGGCTTGGCACGGCTATTGTGCGCAATGCTTTGACAAAGTTGGCATATGCCACTGACCATGACCACAAATGTATCCAAGTGACTTTTCCTTCTATTGATCATAACACGAGTCAGCCACGGTCAGAAAGTCCAATCACAGTGCAGATGTACTAGGCATGACCTTGCAGGTATAAACAAGGTTAAAAACCGGTGGCTTGGCACGGCTATTGTGCGCAATGCTTTGACAAAGTTGGCATATGCCACTGACCATGACCACAAATGTATCCAAGTGACTTTTCCTTCTATTGATCATAACACGAGTCAGCCACGGTCAGAAAGTCCAATCACAGTGCAGATGTACTAGGCATGACCTTGCAGGTATAAACAAGGTTAAAAACCGGTGGCTTGGCACGGCTATTGTGCGCAATGCTTTGACAAAGTTGGCATATGCCACTGACCATGACCACAAATGTATCCAAGTGACTTTTCCTTCTATTGATCATAACACGAGTCAGCCACGGTCAGAAAGTCCAATCACAGTGCAGATGTACTAGGCATGACCTTGCAGGTATAAACAAGGTTAAAAACCGGTGGCTTGGCACGGCTATTGTGCGCAATGCTTTGACAAAGTTGGCATATGCCACTGACCATGACCACAAATGTATCCAAGTGACTTTTCCTTCTATTGATCATAACACGAGTCAGCCACAGTCAGAGTGTCCAATCATAGTGCACATATACTGCGCATGACCTCGCAGGTATGAACAAGGTAGAGTAATGGTGGCTCGGTGTGGCTATTTGTGCGCAATGCCTTGACAAAGGTGGCATGTGCCACTGACCATGACCACAACGTTTACCAGGTTCCTTGAACGGCTATGAATGATAACACGGGTCAGCCACAGTCAGAGTGTCCAATCACAGTGCAGATATACTGAGCATGACCTTACAGGTATAAAGAAGGTAGAATACTGGTGGCTCGGTGTGGTTATTGTGTGCAATGCCCTGTCAAAGCTGGCATGTGCCACTGACCATGACCACAAATGTATCCAAGTGACTTTTCCTTCTATTGATCATAACACGAGTCAGCCACGGTCAGAAAGTCCAATCACAGTGCAGATGTACTAGGCATGATCTTGCAGGTGCAAACAAGGTAGAATACTGGTGGCTCGGTGTGGCTATTGTGCGCAATGCCTAGACCAAGTTGGCATGTCCCACTGACCATGACCACAAAGTTTACCAAGAAACTTTAACGTCTATGAATCGCAACACGAGTCAGCCACAGCCCGAGTACCCAATCACAGTTCAGATGTACAAGGCATGACCTTACAGGTATAAACAAGGTAAAACACCGGTGGCTTGGCATGGCTATTGTGCCCAATGCCTTGAAAAAGCTGGCATGTGCCACAGACGATGACCGCAAAGTTTACCAAGTACCATAAACGGTTATGAATCACAACACGAGTCAGCCACGGTCAGAGTGTCCAGTCATAGTGCAGATATAATGGGCATGACCTTACAGGTATAAACAAGGTAGAATATTGGTGGCTCGGTGTGGCTATTGTGCGCAATGCCTTGACAAAGTTGGCATGTTCCACTGACCATGACCACAAATACAAGTAAGTGACGTTTCATTCTAGTGATCATAACACAAGTCAGTCACGGTCAGAGTGTTCAATCACACTGCAGATGTTCTAGGCATGACCTTGCAGGTGCAAACAAGGTAGAATACTGGTGGCTCGGTGTGGCTATTGTGTGCAATGCCTTGACGAAGTTGGCATGTGCCACTGACCATGACCACAAAGTTTACCAAGT
>SZWC01014048.1:24205-43808 GCA_023375785.1 Penium margaritaceum
GGCTATTGTGCGCAATGCCTTGACAAAGTTGGCATGTGCCACTGACCATGACCACAAAGTTTACCAAGTACCTTAAATGGCAATTAATCATAACACGAGTCAGCCACGGTCAGAGTGTCCAATCACATTGCAGATGTACTAGGCATAAAATTGCAGATGCAAAAAAGGTAGAATACTGGTGGCTCGGTGTGGCTACTGTGCGCAATGCCTTGACAAAGTTGGCATGTGCCACTGACCATGACGACAAAGTTTACCAAGTGACTTTGACCTCTACGAATCATAACACGAGTCAGCCACGGTCAGAGTGACCAATCATTGTGCACATCTAATATGCATCATATTGCATGTATAAACAAGTTAGAATACCGGTGGCTTGGCACGGCTATTGTGCGCAATGCTTTGACAAAGTTGGCATATGCCACTGACCATGACCACAAAGTTTACCAAGTATGTTAAACGGCTATGAATTATAACACAAGTCAGCCACGGTCATAGTGTCCAATCACAGTGCAGATATACTGAGCATGACCTTACAGGTATAAAGAAGGTAGAATACTGGTGGCTCGGTGTGGCTATTGTGTGCAATGCCTTGACGAAGTTGGCATGTGCCACTGACCATGACCACAGAGGTTACCAAGTGACTTTAATGTCTATGAATCGTAACACGAGTCAGCCACGGTCAGAGTGACCAATCATTGTGCACATCTAATATGCATCATATTGCATGTATAAACAAGTTAGAATACCGGTGGCTTGGCACGGCTATTGTGCGCAATGCTTTGACAAAGTTGGCATATGCCACTGACCATGACCACAAAGTTTACCAAGTATGTTAAACGGCTATGAATTATAACACAAGTCAGCCACGGTCATAGTGTCCAATCACAGTGCAGATATACTAGGCATGACCTTACAGGTATGAACAAGGTAGAATTCTGGTGGCTCGGTGCGGCTATTGTGCGCAATGCCTTGACAAAGTTGGCATGTGCCACTGACCATGACCACAGATGTATCCAGGTGACATTTAATTCTATTGATCATAACACGAGTCAGCCACGGTCAGAGTGTCTAATCACAGTGCAGATGTACTAGGCATGACCTTGCATGTGCAAATAAGGTAGAATACTGGTGGCTCGACGTTGTATTGTGCGCAATGCCTTGAAAAAGTTGGCATGTGCCACTGACCATGACCAAAACGTTTACCAAGTATCTTAAACGGCTATGAATCATAACACGAGTCAACCACGGTCAGAGTGTCCAATCACAGTGCATATGTACTGGGCATGATCTTGCAGGTACAAACAAGGTAGAATACTTGTGGATCGGTGTGGCTATTGTGCGCAATGCCTTGCCAAATTTGGCATGTGCCACTGACCATGACCACAAATGTATCCAAGTGACTTTTACTTCTTTTGTTCGTAACACGAGTCAGCCACGGTCAGAGTGTCCAGTCACAGTGCAGATGTACTAGGCATGATCTTGCAGGTGGAAACGAGGTAGAATACTGGTGGCTCGATGTGGCTATTGTGTGCAATGCCTTGACGAAGTTGGCATGTGCCACTGACCATGACCACAAAGTTTACCAAGTGACTCTAACTTCTACGAATCGTAACACGAGTCAGCCACGGTCAGAGTGACCAATCATTGTGCACATCTAATATGCATCATATTGCATGTATAAACAAGTTAAAAAACCGGTGGCTTGACACGGCTATTGTGTGCAATGCCTTGACAAAGTTGGCATGTGCCACTGACCATGACCACAAAGTTTACCAAGTACCTTAAATGGCAATTAATCATAACACGAGTCAGCCACGGTCAGAGTGTCCAATCACAGTGCAGATGTACTAGGCATGAAATTGCAGATGCAAAAAAGGTAGAATACTGGTGGCTCGGTGTGGCTACTGTGCGCAATGCCTTGACAAAGTTGGCATGTGCCACTGACCATGACCACAAAGTTTACCAAGTGACTTTAACGTTTACGAATCGTAACAGGAGTCATCCACAGTCAGAGTGCCCAATCACAGTTCAGATGTAATAAGCATGACCTTGAAGGTATAAACAATGTAAAAAACCCGTGGCTTGGAACGACTATTGTGCGCAATGCCTTGACAAAGTTGGCATGTGCCACTGACCATGACCACAAAGTTTACCAAGTATGTTAAACGGCTATGAACTATAACACAAGTCAGCCACGGTCATAGTGTCCAATCACAGTGCAGATATACTAGGCATGACCTTACAGGTATGAACAAGGTAGAATTCTGGTGGCTCGGTGCGGCTATTGTGCGCAATGCCTTGACAAAGTTGGCATGTACCACTGACCATGACCACAAATGTATCCAGGTAACATTTAATTCTATTGATCATAACACGAGTCAGCCACGGTCGGAGTGTCTAATCACAGTGCAGATGTACTGGGCATGACCTTGCATGTGCAAAGAAGGTTGAATACTGGTGGCTCGACGTTGTATTGTGCGCAATGCCTTGAAAAAGTTGGCATGTGCCACTGACCATGACCAAAACGTTTACCAAGTATCTTGAACGGCTATGAATCATAACACGAGTCAGCCACGGTCAGGGTGTCCAATCACAGTGCATATGTACTGGGCATGATCTTGCAGGTACAAACAAGGTAGAATACTTGTGGATCGGTGTGGCTATTGTGCGCAATGCCTTGACAAATTTGGCATGTGCCACTGACCATGACCACAAATGTATCCAAGTGACTTTTACTTCTTTTGTTCATAACACGAGTCAGCCACGGTCAGAGTGTCCAGTCACAGTGCAGATGTACTAGGCATGATCTTGCAGGTGGAAACGAGGTAGACTACTGGTGGCTCGGTGTGGCTATTGTGCACAATGCCTTGACAAAGTTGGCATGTGCCACCGACCATGACCACAAATGTATCCAAGTGACTTTTACTTCTATTGATCATAACACGAGTGAGCCATGGTCAGGGTGTCCAATCGCAGTGCAGATATACTAGGCATGACCTTGCAGGTACAAACAAGGTAAAAACAGGTGGCTTGGCATGGCTATTGTGCGCAATGCCTTGACAAAGTTGGCATGTGCCACTGACCATGACCGCAAAGTTTACCAAGTACCTTAAACGGCTATGAATCATAACTCGAGCCAGCCACGGTCAGAGTGTCCAATCACAGTGCAGATGTACGGGGCATGACCTTGCAGGTATAAACAAGGTAGAATACTGGTGGCTCGGTGTGGCTATTATGCGCAATGCCTTGAAAAAGTTGGCATGTGCCACTAACCATGACCACAAATGTATCCAATTTACCTTTACTTCTATTGATCATAACACGAGTCAGCCACGGTCAGAGTGCCCAATCACAGTGCAGATCTAATATGCATGACCTTGCAGGTATAAACTGTCAGAAGAGTAAAAGAAACAATGGCACAAGACTTGGGGTACAACAGGAAAAGATCACAGATATACCCATCGAGCCGGTGAGACAAGAATAAAAGAAAATAAGTGATCAGACTCAACTCCGAGGATCTGGTTGGTACTCATACCAACACCGAAGACCCACGGTCCCCCATTCTCACTTGTCCAAAACCCGCCGTGTGGCCTGCTTCACACATCGCGACAAAGTCGCGGACCACGTCCGCCTCCTCGCATCCCCAGGACCAAGATACGTACGCATCCAAACATCAAGTACGTGGACCGGCACCGGCAGCACTCCTCCACCCCGCGGCTCCACTCTCCACTAGGAGAACTCCCCTGCCTAGTCCCAAGCAGCTCCACTAGGAGCACTCTAGTAACCCACACTAGCAAAGTATATACGTAGCACTCACATCCTTGTATTTCTTGCATCCATTCAATCTAAGTCATTTTCCCTCCCGTTGCCCCACCTCCGTACTGTGGCACTCCGCCTTCTTTCCGCTGCCCGCCTTCGTGCTGTGGCACTCCGCCTTCTTTCATTGCCTGCCTCCGTGCCGTGGCAATTCCGTTGCCTTCCGCTACCCGCCTCCAAGCTGTGGCCCTTCCGTTACTTCCCGTTGCCTGCCTTGACGCCGTGGCATTTCGCTGCTTTCCGCTTTCTGCCCCCAAGCTGTGGCACATCTTCTTCGATTTCCTCCATCCGTCCATCAGCGTTCTTTCCGTTGGGTTACAGCTACATTCGCTTTCCCTCCATCTCGACGTCAGCCATTCCTTTGTCCGTGTGCACTTTGTACTGTCGTGACCTCGGCGCTGAGGCCTTTGGTCCACGCCTCGGTCACTTACTCGCTACAATGGCCATGCTTCTACTTCGACTCACCAAACTGTGCAGTGTCCTGCAGTCTTCCTGCCTTTGTCCTTAGCCGTAGTATCATTCCCAGCATCCTCATCACTCATCTCCAAGTTATCTCTCCTCTCTCCTGCTTGCCCGCGCCTCGGACGGCGACTCGGTTCCATCCCGCACTCCAGATCACTCTCCACACTCTCTGCAGCACCTCCAAAATCCTGATATGGTATCAAAGTTCAGCAGAGGATTCTGAGCAAACAATCCTCCTCCACGCGCTGCCTACATCTCCTGGCGCCTGAAGCACTTCACTAAAGCGCTCCATGACCAATTCGCCAGCAGTCCTTTCCCCAGCAGCAGCAGCATCGCATTCCACCGAAGCAACAGCAATCCCTCACAAACAAACAGCCTCCTCCTACAAAGTGTGACCACCTTCACTGATCCGTGTATGGGCGCGGCCCGGTGACGGTGTAAAACTCCAACAACAGCAGCAGGAGCAGCAGCAGAAACCGACCATCCTCCTTCTTTTACAGACATCGCAGCCGTTCAAGCAAAGTCATCCATCTATCACATTTTGTCACTCCAAACCAACCACTTCAAACGTTTCACCAACTACTTGTACCTTCAGACCCTCCATCCTCCCTTTGCCGACTAAAGCTCCTCGCCGACGCGCGTTCCTGCCAAGCCGTCAGCAACAGTCATTACAACGGAAGTAACTCCATTCATCAGTCATCCGCCTTTCTCAGCATTAGAATCCGTGCTAGCAGTATCCCTGAACGGTGTATGGATACCGCTTGATGAGACTGCATCACACGGAAACTAGCATCTTTCTCAATCGCAGCAGGCATCCAGAAATACTGCATCTGACACTCCTCCCTCCTTTCTCAGCAGCTCAAGCTTTGTACCTGCCTCCCTCATCACTACGAACATCAGCATACAAGGACCAAGCTACAGCAGGTACTCTTCACTCCTTGCAATCCCCAACAGACAACCCAGTAACCACACGACTCTCCAGAATCATTACCTCTGCCTCCGCGCAAACACCAGCATTTAAATCCTCATCAACAACAATGCTTCCTTTTGCCCTCGGCTGCCTGACCATTGCTGCATGGAACCATGTCCGCCACCATCTCTAGCAACGCAAACACCCCATATCGTCCTCTGCCATCCATGAGCCAACAAACACGCCTCAAGCATCTGACGTTGTCTGTCCTCTCTCACCTCTCCCAGGCATTTCCGACCGTCATCCTACGACAGCACCCAGCTCCTCCCTCTACCTTCTCACCATTGACACTCCTACAGAAGCAGCGACCCTAACCATCACTCCTGAATCCACCAACAAGTCCTCTACTTCACAACCTCAATTCCCCTCAGCGAACATCATCTCTCCAGACCCAACTTTTGTCACCAATAACTCTCCTCCATCAACTTCAACACCAAACCACCAACTTCATCTTATCGACACCACTGCGTTACCTTCATCCTCCTCCAACAGACGATCCTCTCGCTCGTCCGCATTGCCACCATGACAAGTCTGCACCAATCAATGCCCTTCTCATCGGTCAAGAAGTCCAGCACGAAGATACAGGTGTTGGCTCCTGTCCAAAGCCCGCAATCTTGATCCTCTCCGTCATCCGGCAGCAGTATCCCTATCTTCTACAAAAATATTCTCTCTTGCAGGAGAAGAAGAAGGTGAAGGATTTAACCTGTGACCAAGGGGGCATCAAGCTTATCTGAGTGGTCACACCAACATCTCCTGGATACGCCGAACCGTTCATGACTTGTGCCATTGAGGGCCGGTGTCAGAAGAATAAAAGAAACAATGGCACAAGACTGTTGGGGTACAACAGGAAAAGATTACTGAAATACCCATCGAGCCAGTGACACAAGAATAAAAGAAAATAAGTGATCAGGCTCAAATCCGATGATCTGGTCGGTGCTCATACCGACACCAAAGACCCACGTTCTCCCATTCTTGCTCGCCCAAAACCCGCCGTGCGGCCCGCTCCACACGTCGCGACAAAGTCACGGACCACGTCCGCCTCCTCGCACCTCCAAGACCAAGATGTGTGCGCACCCGAACATCAAGTACGTGGACCGGCACCGGTAGCACTCCTCCACCCCACGGCTCCACTCTCCACTAGGAGAACTCCCCTGCCTAGTCCCAAGCGGCTCCACTAGGAGCACTCTAGTAACCCAGACTAGCAAAGTATACACGTAGCACTAACATCCTTGTGTTTCTTGCATCCATCCAATCTAAGTCATTTTCCCTTCCGTTGCCCGCCTCCGTGCTGTGGCACTCCGCCTTCTTTCCGCTGCCCGCCTTCGTGTTGTGGCACTCCGCCTTCTTTCATTACCTGCCTCCATGCCGTGGCACTTCCGCTGCCTTCCGCTTCCCGCCTCCAAGCTATGGCACTTTTGCTACTTCCCGTTGCCTACCTCGACGCTGTGGCACTTTGCTGCTTTCTGCTGCCCGCCCCCAAGCTGTGGCACATCTTCTTCAATTGCCTCCATCCGTCCATCAACATTCTTCTTGCTGGGTTAGAGCTGCATTTGCTTTTCCTTCATCTCGACGTCGTGCATTCATTTTTCCATGTGCATTTTGTACTGTCGTGACCTCGGCGCTGAGGCCTTTGGCCCACGCCTCGGTCACTTACTCGCTACACTGGCCATGCTTCTACTTTGACTCACCAAACTGTGTAGTGTCCTGCCGCCTTCCTGCCTTTGTCCTTAGCCGCAATATCATTCCCAGCATCCTCATCACTCATCTCCAATTTATCTCTCCTCTCTCCTGCTTGCCCGCGTCTCGGGCCGCGACTCGGTTCCATCCTGTGGAGCCCTTCTTGTCTTATCTCTTCGTTCCATGCCGTGGGGCTCTGGCGTGGGGTCACCCTGCGTTCTTCTCCCCCTGTTCCTCTTCCCTACGGCTCCTGCAAGCGCCTTGCTACCTCCTTCTGTTCTGCCTGCATCCTCCTTCTCGTATCATCACTCTCCTCACACGGCAGGCAGAGTCGTCCATGGAGACCTGTCTGTGTGTTGCTGTAGCGACGGGCACATGGGAGGTACACCCGCTGATGGCAGCTGATACAGTGCCACCTACGGACACGAATTGGGTCCCTGCATGTGGCGCACAGCTCCCTCCGTGAACTCGTGCATCGGAGGCATTGATACAATGCAATGCGCCCTCCGTGACGCAGCCTCCTTTCCCCCTCCTTCTTCACACATTCGTTATGTGAGAAACATCCGCACTTCTCACACCATGGGGTCACTCCTCTCAGCTCCCTCAAGCAAATGGGGCAATCCCCTTCCACCGTGCCTGTACGTGGTCGTATCTAATAACCGATGCAGTTATTCCTCCCCTCTTCATTCGTCTAGATGCAGGCAGCGTGTGCTTCCTCCTTGCAATAGTCGCATTTCCCGTGTGGAGATCCCAGCGGTCTTCTATAGCCATAGCACTCAATGCCTGCCGCAGCATTGTGCTCCTGTCCGAGCACGACTCTCACCTCTATGGGTATTCCCTGTTTGACCTTTTGGTAGGGCATGTAGATCCAGCCTCCTTCTTTATCGGCCATTCCACACTCCTGATGCATGTGGCACTTGCAATGCCTGCACTGTCTGGCAGGCAGGTGTACCCTCTTCTCGTACCACGGGCAATTACCAGCACGAGGTGTCTTCTCTCCTACTGCTCCTTGCCTGCGTCTGCGCCCCTTGCTTCTCCCCCTCCCGCTGCAATGCCCCCAACCCAACTGCCTCGTCTTGGCCCTGCTCTTGCCATGGCATCCCTGTTCGCACTTCCCTGTCTCACCCCTGCTTCAACCCCAGGCCTCTTTGTTCCCTCGCCCCTTCCTGGATCCATCAGCGACCCAGCATTTCCACTCCATGGGCTTCACGCAATCCCCGCGCCTGTCTCTGCTGCCTTCACTCGCACTCTCGTGGGCGTCCCTCGCAGTCCTCCCAACGTTGATCCCCTTGCCAGTGAAGGGCGATGGGGGCCCCTCTCTGCTCCTCCCCCCTTGTGTTGTCCTCTCAAGGTGGCACGATGGATCCACCGTCGTGCCGGTGCATCATCCACCGGAGCACCGGCCCGTCCCAGTGCCCCTGAGCGTCCAGGTGTCGTTGCTCCTCCCCTAGCCTTGGCTCCCCATCCTTGCTGCGTCCTTCCTGGTGCACTTGGTATGTCAGAGCGCTGGGTAGATCGATTACCCGCCGGGGGTGGATGAGGATGGGATCGCACATCTGGTCCCTGTGGGGTTGGTGGCCTCGGTGCTGCCGGTGGCGGCTCATTTCTGAAGAGGTACCACTGAGGTGTCACGGCCAACGCCTCATTCACCATAGCCAGCACCTTCCTTCTTACTTCGGGGACATCCCTGTTTCCCAGCGCCCTCATTGCCAACACTGCCTTCCGAGCCGCTACTCCCTCCGGTCCGAGCTGTGCCACTGCATTGCGGTAGAGTTGTTCCACTGGGTGTGCATGTGCGTACGAGCGTGGCGTTGCCCTTTCCCTTGCGCCCTGCCATTCTTCCTCTCTCTGTTGCTTCTTTTCCCGTGCCCGGGCCTCGAGGAGTCGTAACTTTGCCACACATCTGTCGCAATGATGTCCTACCCCTCGCAGCACCTGCCCGCAAGGTCAATGGAGCGGCTGGTAGCATCCCTCACACCACTCGGTGGCGTTGCGGTTACCATACTCTGTACAGTACAGGCTCCACTCCAGTTCTGCCGCTTGCCGACCTCCCCCTCCCTGCTCCTCTCTTTCTTTCCGTATTCTCCCTTTCAGCCCCGGCATACAGGCCGGACAGACATGCACTGCGTTCTGTTGCAGCAGCTCCTCTTCTCCACAGATATAGTGGAGGGCCACCTTGTAATTGAAGCAGTGTTTCTTCTGTGTCCTCACTGGCCGCTTGCACCTCCCGCACTCCTCCGTCTCCTCCACCCCGGGCACACTTGGTCCAGCAGCCTTTCCACCCTCCTTGTCCATCTCTTGTTCTTATTCAACCAGCCTTCAGATGCAGCTCTTGCAATGCCGTCCCAACCCCGGAATCTCCGTCCCACACTTGCAGTGGAGGTGTGCTTTACATTCATAGCACCAGGTTGCCTCCATGGGGTCGTATGGCTCTTCGCAGGCTTAACACCTCTCAATACACCGCTTGGGTGCGGGCCTGTTCTTCCTCCTGTCCTATTTGTCTGCTTTTGCCAGCATGAGAGGTGCACACTTCTTGCATCCTATCACCTTCCGCCACATCCTTATCTTTGGATCCTGGCAGGCTGCATGCACAGGATGTCTACACACGTAGGAGCGGAACAAAGTGGTAGCGTCCATCGGCTCTTCACAGTTACCGCAGGGTTCCTTCTCGTCCTGCAGCACGCTGGATATCCCAAGTCGTGGCCCCCATCCCCGAGCGGATCCTTTCCTCCTCCCTTTCTTTCCGTAGTTCCTCCTCACTGTCTACTCCCATGCTCTCCTTCAGATTTAGTGCACAGACCTGACACATCTTGATGTCGTAACACGCCAAATGTAGGCTGGCCTTGCATCCCTCGTACACCACCTCTCCCTTAGTGGCAACCGGGATCTTAAATGTTGCACAGAGTTACAGAGCCACCTCCTCCTGTCCTTCCTCTTCATCCTGATCATCCGCCTTGATGCTTAATTCTAGCTCTTCATGCCGCTGCTCCTCTTCCCCTTGCGTGGGTGTCTGTTGTCCTGACCGTGCTTCCGCTTCCAGCCGGGAACTGGTTGGCCATAAAGATCTATCATCAAGGGGAAGTGGCTCCCATCTTGAAGGAGGAGCATTGAGCAAGCTGTGGTGTTCTTCTCGCATGGGTACAGGCTCCTTTTCCTCTCCCTATTTCTCCGCCTCTTTTCATTGCTTCTTTTCTCCCAGTCCAGCTCTTTGGGGCCCTTTTTGTTTCTTCTTTCGTTGCTCCTCCCGCTGCTCCTCTGTTGTTGTTGCTGGTGGTGCTTACGCCTTGGGCGCCGTACAGGGTGCAGCTGCCGCGGAAGGCAGCACCTCCTGTCCCCGCTGCTCTGCTGCTGCCACTGGTGGCACTGGCGCTCCGGGCGCCGCAGCGGGTGCAGCTACCACAAACGGCAGCACCTCCTGTCTCCGCTGCTCTACTGCTACTGCTGGTGGCGCTGGCGCTCGGGGCACCACGCCGGGTACAGCCGCCGCAGAAGGCAATACCTCTTGTCCCCGCTCATCTACTGTTGCTGCCGATGGTGCTGGCGCTCCGGGCGTTGCGCCAGGTGCAGCTCCCGCAGAAGGCAGTGCCTCCTGTCCTCGCTACTCTACTGCTGCTGCTGGTGGTGCTAGCGCTCCGGGCGCCACGCCGGGTGCAGCTGCCGCAGGGGGGAGCACGGTCAGAGTGTCCAATCATAGTGTACATCCAATATGCATGACATTGCAGGTATAAACAAGGAAAAAAACCGGTGGCTTGGCACGGCTACTGTGTGCAATGCCTTGACAATGTTGGAATGTGCCACTGACCATGACCACAAATGTATCCAAGTGACTATTACTTCTATTGATCATAACACGAGTCAGCCACGGTCAGAGTGTCCAATCATAGTGCAGATGTACTAGGCATGATCTTGCAGGTGCAAAAAAGGTAGAATACTGGTGGCTTGGCGTGGCTATTGTACACAATGCCTTGACAAAGTTGGCACGTGCCACTGACCACGGCCACAAATGTATCCAAGTGACTTTTACTTCTATTGATCATAACACGAGTCAGCCACGGTCAGAGTGTCCAATCGTAGTGCAGATGTACTAGGCATGATCTTGCAGGTACAAACAAGGTAGAATACTGGTGGCTTGGCGTGGCTACTGTACACAATGCCTTGACAAAGTTGGCACGTGCCACTGACCACGGCCACAAATGTATCCAAGTGACTTTTACTTCTATTGATCATAACACGAGTCAGCCACGGTCAGAGTGTCCAATCATAGTGCAGATGTACTAGGTATGATCTTACAGGTGGAAACAAGGTAGAATACTGGTGGCTTGGTGTGGCTATTGTGCACAATGCCTTGACAAAGTTGGCATGTGCCACTGACCATGACCACAAATATATCCAAGTGACTTTTACTTCTTTTGAGCATACCACGAGTCAGCCACGGTCAAAGTGTCCAATCACATTGCAGATGTACTAGACATGACCTTGCGGGTACAAACAAGGTAGAATACTGGTGGCTTGGTCTGGCTATTGTCCGCAATGCCTTCACAACTTTTGCATGTGCCACTGACTATGACCACAACGTTTACCAAGTGACTTTAACTTCTACAAATCGTAACACAAGTCAGCCACGGTTTGAGTGCCCAATCTCAGTTCAGATGTACTAGGCATGACCTTGCAGGTATAAACAAGGTAAAAATCCAGTGGCCTCGCACGGCTTTTGTGCCCAATGCCTTGACAAAGTTGGCATGTGCCACTGACCATGATCACAAAGTCTACGAAGTACCTTAAACGGCTATGAATCATAACACAAGTCAGCCACGGCCAAAGTATCCAATCACAGTGCAGATGTACTAGGCATGATCTTGCAGGTGCAAACAAGGTAGAATACTGGTGGCTCGGTGTGGCTATTGTGCGCAATGCCTTGACAAAGTTGGCAAGTGCCACTGACCATGACCACAAATGTATCCAAGTGACTTTTACTTCTATTGATCATAACACAAGTCAGCCACGGTCAGAATGTCCAATCACAGGGCACATGTACTAGGTATGATCTTGCATGTACAAACAAGGTCAAATACTGGTGGCTCGGTGTGGCTATTGTGCACAATGCCTTGACAAAGTTTGCATGTGCCACTGACCATGACCACAAAATTTACCAAGTGACTTTATCATCTACAAATCGTAACACGAGTCAGCCATGGTCAGAGTGTCCAATCACAGTTTAGATGTACTAGGCATGACCTTGAAGGTATAAAAAAGGTATAATAATGGTGGCTCGGTGTGGCTATTGTTCGCAATGCCTTGACAAAGTTGGCATGTACCACTAACCATGACCACAAATGTATCCAAGTGATTTTTACTTCTATTAATCATAACACGAGTCAGCCACGGTCAGAGTGTCCAATCACAGTACAGATATACTGTGCATGACCTTGCAGGAATAAACAAGGTAGAATACTGGTGGCTCGGTGTGGCTATTGTGCGCAATGCCTTGACAAAGTTGGCATGTGCCACTGATCATGACCAAAAATGTTTACCAAGTGACTTTAACTTCTACGAATCGTAACACGAGTCAGCCACGGTCAGAGTGCCCAATCACAGTGCACGTCTAATATGCATGACCTTGCAAATATAAACAGGGTAAAAAACCTATGTCTTGGCACAGCTATTGTGCGCAGTGCCTTGACAAAGTTGGCATGTGCCACTGACCATGACCACAAAGTTTACCAAGTAACTTAAACGGCTATGAATCATAACATGAGTCAGCCACGGTCAGAGTGTCCAATCACAGTGCAGATATACTGTGCATGACCTTGCAGGAATAAACAAGGTAGAATACTGGTGGCTCGGTGTGGCTATTGTGCGCAATGCCTTGACAAAGCTGGCATGTGCCACTGATCATGACCAAAAATGTTTACCAAGTGACTTTAACTTCTACGAATCGTAACACGAGTCAGCCACGGTCAGAGTGCCCAATCACAGTGCACGTCTAATATGCATGACCTTGCAAATATAAACAGGGTAAGAAACCTATGTCTTGGCACAGCTATTGTGCGCAATGCCTTGACAAAGTTGGCATGTGCCACTGACCATGACGACAAAGTCTACCAAGTAACTTAAACGGCTATGAATCATAACACGCGTCAGCCACGGTCAGAGTGTCCAATCACAGTGCAGATATACTGTGCATGACCTTGCAAGTATAAACAAGGTAGAATACTGGTGACTCGGTGTGGCTATTGTGCGCAATGCCTTGACAAAGTTGGCATGTGCCACTGACCATGACCACAAATGTATGCAAGTGACTTTTACTTCTATTGATCGTAACACGAGTCAGCCACGGTCAGAGTGTCCAATAACAGTGCAGATATACTAGGCATGATATTGCAGGTTCAAACAAGGTAGATACTGGTGGCTCGGTGTGGCTATTGTACGCAATGCCTTGACAAAGTTGGCACGTGCCACTGACCATGACCACAAAGTTTACCAAGTGACTTTATCTTCTACAAATCGTAACACGAGTCAGCCATGGTCAGAGTGTCCAATCACAGTTTAGATGTACTAGGCATGATCTTGCAGGTATACAAAAGGTGTAATAATGGTGGCTCGGTGTGGCTGTTGTGCCCAATGCCTTGACAAAGTTGGCATGTACCACAAACCATGACCACAAATGTATCCAAGTGACTTTTACTTCTATTGATCATAACACGAGTCAGCCACGGTCAGAGTGTCCAATCACAGTGCAGATNCAGAGTGTCCAATAACAGTGCAGATATACTAGGCATGATATTGCAGGTTCAAACAAGGTAGATACTGGTGGCTCGGTGTGGCTATTGTACGCAATGCCTTGACAAAGTTGGCATGTGCCACTGACCATGACCACAAATGTATGCAAGTGACTTTTACTTCTATTGATCGTAACACGAGTCAGCCACGGTCAGAGTGCCCAATCACAGTGCACGTCTAATATACATGACCTTGCAAATATAAACATGGTAAAAACCCGATGTCTTGGCACAGCTATTGTGCGCAATGCCTTGACAAAGTTGGCAAGTGCCACTGACCATGACCACAAAGTTTACCAAGTAACTTAAACGGCTATGAATCATAACACGAGTCAGCCACGGTCAGAGTGTCCAGTCACAGTGCAGATATACTGTGCATGACCTTGCAGATATAAACAAGGTAGAATACTGGTGGCTCAGTGTGGCTTTTGTGCGCAATGCCTTGACAAAGTTGGCATGTGCCACTGACCATGACCACAAATGTACCTGAGTGACTTTTACTTCTATTGATCATAACACGAGTCAGCCACGGTCAGAGTGTCCAATCACAGTGCAGATATACTAGGCATGATCTTGCAGGTTCAAACAAGGTAGATACTGGTGGATCGGTGTGGGTATTGTACGCAATGCCTTGACAAAGTTGGCATGTGCCACTGACCATGACCACAAATGTATCCTAGTGACTTCTACTTCTATTGATCATAACACAAGTCAGCCACGGTCAGAGTGTCCAATCAAAGTGCAGATGTACTAGGCATGACCTTGCAGGTACAGAAAAGGTAGAATACTGGTGCCTCGGTATGGCTATTGTGCGCAATGCCTTGACTAAGTTGGCATGTGCCACTGACCATTACCACAAATGTATCCAAGTGATTTTTACTTCTATTGATCATAACACGAGTCAGCCATGGTGAGAGTGTCCAATCACAACGCAGATGTACTAGGCATGATCTTGCAGGTACAAACAAGGCAGATGACTCGTGTTACGATTCGTAGAAGCTAAAGCCACTTGATAAACATTGTGGTCATGGTAAGTGGCACATGCCAACTTTGTCAAGGCATTGCCCATAATAGCCGTGCCAAGCGACCGGTTTTTACCCTGTGTATACCTGTAAGGTCATGCATATTAGATGTGCATTGTGATTGGGCACTCTGACCGTGGCTGACTCGTGTTAGGATTCCTAGAAGTTAACGTCATTTGGTAAACTGTGTGGTCATGGTCAGTGGCACATGCCAACTTTGTCAAGTCATTGCGCACAATAGCCAAACGGAGACACAAGTATTCTACCTTGTTTGTACATGCAAGATCATGCATAGTACGTCTGCACTCTGATTGGACACTCTGACCGTGGCTGGCTCGTGTTATGATCAATAGAAGTAAAAGTCACTTGGATACATTTGTCGTCATGGTCACTGGCACATGCAAACTTTGTCATGGTATTGCGCACAACAGCCACACCGAGCATCCAGTATTCCACCTTGTTTGTACATGTAAGAGCATGCCTAGTACATCTGCACTGTCATTGGACACTCCGACCGTGGCTGACTCCTGTTATGAGTCATAGCTGTTTAAGACACTTGGTAAACTTTGTGGTCATGGTCACTGGCACATGCCAACTTTGTCAAGGCATTGCACACAATAGCCGTACCAAGCCACCTGTTTTTTATCTTGTTTATACCTGCAAGGTCATGCCTTGTACATTTGAACTGTGATTGGGCACTCTCACTGTGGCTGACTCGTGTTACGGTTCGTAGACGTTAAAGTCACCTGGTAAACGTTCTGGTCATGGTCATTGGCACATGCCAACTTTGTCAAGGCATTGCACACAATTGCCGTGCCAAGCCACCGGGTTTTCCCTTGTTTATACCTGCAAGGTCATGCATATTAGATGTACACTGTGATTGGGCACTCTGACCGTGGTTTACTCGTGTTACGATTCGTAGAAGGTAAGGTCACTTGGTAAACTTTGTGGTCATGGTCAGTGGCACATGCCAACATCGTCAAGGCATTACGCACAATAGCCATTCCGAGCCACCGGTGTTCTACCTTGTTTGAACCTTCAAGATAATGCCTAGTACATCTGCAATGTGATTGGACACTCTGACCGTGGCTGACTTGTGTTCTGATCAATAGATGTAAAAGTCACTTGGATACATTTATGGTCATGGTCAGTGGCACATGCAAACTTTGCCAATGCATTGCGCACAATAGCCACACCGAGGCACCAGTATTCTACCTTGTTCATACCTGCAAGGTCATGCCCAGTATATCTCCACTGTGAATGGACACTCTGCCCGTGGCAGACTCGTGTTATCATTCATAGCCGTTTAAGTTACTTGGTAAACTTTGTGGTCATGGTAAGTGGCACATGCCAACTTGGTCAAGGCATTGAGCACAAAAGCTGTGTCAAGCCACCGGATTTTTACCTTGTTTATACCTGTAAGGTCATGCCTAGTACATGTGAACTGTGATTGGGCCCTCTGACTTTGGCTGACTCGTGTTACAATTCGTAGAAGTTAAAGTCACTGTGTAAACTTTGTGCTCATGGTCAGTGGCACATGCCAACCTTGTCAAGGCATTTCGCACAATAGCCACACCGAGCCACCAGTATTCTACCTTGTTTGCACCTTCAAGATCCTGCCTAGTAAAGAGCCTGGTCATGGTCAGTAGAACATGCCAACTTTGGCAAGGCATTGCGTACAATAGCCGTGTCAAGCCACCGGTATTTTACCTTGTTTATACCTGCAAGGTCATGCATATTAGATGTGCACTGTGATTGGGCACTTTGACTGTGGCTGACTTGTTTTACGACTCGTAGACGTTGTGCTCATGGTCAGTGGCACATGCCAACATTGTCAAGTCATTGCGCACAATAGCCACACAAAGACACCAGTATTCTACCTTGTTTGTACCTGCAAGATCATTCCTAGTACATCTGCACTGTGATTGGACACTCTCACCGTGGCTGACTCGTGTTATGATCAATAGAAGTAAATGTCACTTTGATACATTTGTGGTCATGGTCAGTGGCACATGCCAACTTTGTCAGGGCATTGCGCACAATAGCCACACTGAGCCACCAGTATTCTACCTTGTTTATATCTGCAAGGTCATGCCTAGTACATCTGCACTGTCTTTGGACACTCTGACTGTGGCTGACTCGTGTTATGAGTCATAGCCGTTTAAAGTTTTTGTAAACTTTGTGGACATGGTCAGTGGCACATACCAACTTTGTGAAGGCATTGCGCACAATAGTCGTGCCAAGCCACCAGTTTTGTACTTTGTTTATACCTGCAAGGTCATGCCTAGCACATCTAAACTGTAATTGGGCACTCTGACTTTTGCTGACTTGTGTTACGATTCGTAGATGTTAAAGTCACTTGGTAAACTTTGTGGTCATGGTCAGTGGCACATGCCAACTTTGTCAAGGCAATGCGCACAATAGCCACACCGAGACACCACTATTCTATATTATTTGCACCTGCAAGATCATGCATAGTATATCTGCACTGTGATTGGACACCCTGACCGTGGCTGACTCATGTTATGATCAATAAAAGTAAACGTCACTTGGATACCCTTGTGGTCATGGTCAGTGGCACATGCCAACTTTGTCAAGGCAATGCGCACAATAGCCACACCGAGACACCACTATTCTATATTATTTGCACCTGCAAGATCATGCATAGTATATCTGCACTGTGATTGGACACCCTGACCGTGGCTGACTCATGTTATGATCAATAAAAGTAAACGTCACTTGGATACCCTTGTGGTCATGGTCAGTGGCACATGCCAACTTTGTCAAGGCAATGCGCACAATAGCCACACCGAGACACCACTATTCTATATTATTTGCACCTGCAAGATCATGCATAGTATATCTGCACTGTGATTGGACACCCTGACCGTGGCTGACTCATGTTATGATCAATAAAAGTAAACGTCACTTGGATACACTTGTGGTCATGGTCAGTGGCACATGCCAACTTTGTCAAGGCATTGCACACAATAGCCACACCGAGTCACCAGTATTTTACCTTGATTATACCTGTAAGGTCATGCCCAGTATATCTGTACTGAGATTAGAAACTCTGACCGTGGCTGACACGTGTTATGATTCCTAGCCGTTAAAGGTACTTGGTTAACTTTGTGGTCATGGTCAGTGGCACAGGCCAAAATTTTAAAGGCATTGCGCACAAAAGCCGTGCCAAGCCACCGGTTTATTACCTTGTTTATACTTGCAATGTCATGCATATTAGATTTGTACTATGATTGGGCACTCTGACCGTGGCTGACTCGTGTTGCGATTCGTAGAAGTTAAAGTCACTTGGTAAACTTTGTGATCATGGTTAGTGGCACATGCCACTTTTGTCATAGCATTGCGCAAAATAGCCACACCAAGCCACTGGTTTTCTACCTTTTTTGCACCTTCAAGATCATGCCTAGTACATCTGCACTGTGATTGGACACTCTGACCGTGGGTGACGCGTGTTATGATTCATAGCCGTTTAAGGTACTTGGTAAACAGTGTGGTCATGGTCAGTGGCACATGCCGACTTTGTCAAGGCATTGCGCACAATAGCGGTGCCAAGCCACCGGTTTTTTACCTTCTTTATACCTGCAATGTAATGCATATTAGATGTGCTCTGTGATTGGGCACTCTGAATGTGGCTGACTCGTGTTACGATTCGTAGAAGTTAAAGTCATTTGGTAAACTTTGTGGTCATGGTCAGTGTCACATGCCAACTTTGTCAATGTATTGCGCACAATAGCCGTCCCAAGCCACCGGGTTTTTACCTTGTGTATACCTGCAAGGTCATGCATATTAGATGTGCACTGTGATTGGGCACTCTGACCGTGGCTGACTTGTGTTACGATTCATATAAGTTAAAGCTACTTGGTAAACGTTGTGGTCATGGTCAGTGGCACATGCCAATTTGTCAAGGCATTGCGCACAATAGCCACACTGATCCTCCAGTATTCTACCTTGTTCATACCTATAAGGTCATGCCCAGTATATCTGTACTGTGATTGGACACTCTAAAAGTGGCTGACTCGTGTTATAATTCATAGCCGTTTAATGTACTTGGTAAATTTTGTGGTCATGGTCAGTGGCACATGCCAACTTTGTCAAGGCATTGCGCACAATAGCCATGCCAAGCCACCGGTTTTTTACCTTGTTTATACCAGCAAGGTCATGCATATTAGATGTGTACTATGATTGGGTACTCTGACCGTGGCTGACTCGTCTTACGATTCATAGAAGTTAAAGTCACTTGGTAAAATTTGTGATCATGGTCAGTGGCACATGCCAACTTTGTCAAGGCATTGCGCACAATAGCCACACTGAGCCACCAGTATTGTACCTTGTTTGCACCTTCAAGATCATGCCTATTACATCTGCACTGTGACTGGACACTCTGGCCGTGGGTGACGCGTGTTATGATTCGTAGCCGTTTAAGGTACTTGGTTAACAGTGTGGTCATGGTCAGTGGCACATGCCAACTTTGTCAAGGCACTGCGCACAATAGCCGTGCCAAGCCACCAGTTTTTTCCCTTCTTTATACCTGCAAGGTCATGCATATTAGATGTGCACTGTGATTGGACACTCTGAATGTGGCTGACTCGTGTTACAATTCTTAGACGTTAAAGTCACTTGGTAGACTTTGTGGTCATAGTCAGTGGCACATGCCAACTTTGTCAAGGCATTGCGCACAATAGCCGTGCCAAACCACCAGTTTTTTACCTTGTTTCTACCTGAAAGTTCATGCATTATAGATGTGCACTGTGATTGGGCACTGTGACCATGGCTGACTCGTGTTACGATTCGTAGAAGTTAAAGTCACTTGGTAAGCTTTGTGGTCATGGTCAGTGGCACATGCCAACTTTGTCAAG
>SZWC01014048.1:52847-69104 GCA_023375785.1 Penium margaritaceum
AGGACACGGTGTTGTACGTGGATGACCTTCCCCTGTAGGTGGGCCTCATCCACAAAGTTGTGCGGGTGCAGGTCACGGTGGCCCGCACCTACGATGTCCTGCTAGGAACAGATTATCTCATCCCCTGACAAGCAGGCCTGTTCTATGTGGACGGAGTCATGCAGTTGACGTCATCAGGGTATACCACCTGTACAGCTCTGATTGTGGGCCCAAGGACGTCAATGCCTACGAAGTTCGGTCACCCCTTCTCCTTGGAAGAAGCCCGTGCTGAAGACCACGCAGCCTGGAATTATATCCTGGCATTCTCCAAGCATGATACCCCTCCCGTGATTACGCCACAAGCCGAGGAAGAAGAGATGATGGATTGCACACCCACACCCCAGCAGCCATGCCGTGAACGAGCACAAGCTACTCCGACGGATGATCGACCGCAGCTCCCCATGGGACCGATACCCAAACCGCCAGCTAAATCCCCCACATGGCTGTTCCTTCCCACAACAGAACGCCACCTTGTTGACCTCAGCCGGGCCTCGATCACCTCACCTCATCCAGGGCCTCTTCAGGTGTCAAGCCGCCCACTCGTACCGGTGACCGCGCAGCCAACAATCCCAAACAATCTTGCCGAGGAGGCAAAGTGTAAAGGGAAAATGCTAGTGTGTGACAACGACACTGCCATCTGTGAAGATGTCAGTTCAGAAGACTCAGATGAAGAACCCATGTGTGACGTCGGCTGGCTGCGCCTCGATGATGAGCCACCTCCACGTTAACCAAAGGTCCTCACTATCTCCCCATGTGGCTCCCGCAATTTCAACTTGCAGGTATATGATTATTGGGATCCAGACCCTGATCTCGGAGCCGGTCTGGTGGGGGATGAAGAACTGCCGCCAACCACAGTCCTACATTCCCAACGATGGGACCACATGACCCATGAGCACCTAACAGAGGAGCAAAGGTAGGAAGTCAAGGAGCTTCTCTACCAGGAAGAAATATGTGCAAACAAGTCAACGGAGATCAGAGCAGTCGACACGGTCCATGTCATTAACACGGGAGACGCACCTGCACATAAGCAGAAGGCTCGACGCCTGCTCTAGGACCAGAAGGATATCATCAATGAGGGCCTGTGTGAGCTCAAGGAACATGGTGTGATTGTCGAAGTGAAAAGCCCATGGCGCTCCATTCTATTGATTATGGGGAAATCGGACGGCACAAAACGGTTATGTGTTGACTTCCGTGACCTTAACAAGGTCACCATTGAAGATGCTTACCCGATGCCACTCATCGTTGACATCCAAGTACGACAGCGTAGAAAGAGTTGGTTTGCCAAGCTTGGCGTCAAATCTGACTTTCACACTATTCCTATGGATCAAAACTCTATGCTGAAGACATCCTTCATCACCCCGGACGGGCTATATGCCTTCACCCGTATGCCCTTCAGATTGTGCAATGCCGGTGCTACGTTTCAATGCGTAATGGACCAAGTGCTACGTAATGTTCCCAACACATATTGTTACGTGGATGACTTCATGGTCGCTGCGTTTAGCTTCCAAGAGCTGATGGCTTGGCTTGATGCCGTATTTTCGGTCCTACGCTCCGCAAACCTTTGTTTGAAAGCCACCAAGTGTGTCATTGGGGAGGTTAGCATGGAGTTCCTGGGATCTATCATCAGTGCAGAAGAAATATATACAGACCAAGCTAAGATTGCAGCCGTTCGTGAGTGGAAGCGCCCCATTACATCATCCCAGGTCAGGATCTTCCTGGGGTTTGTCAGCTTCTAGCGCAAGTTCGTTCGTGATCATGCTATAATTGTTCCTCCTTTGCAGTGCCTCACTCACCAAGATGAACCCTTTGAGTGGACGGAGGCCTGCCAGCTCGCATGGGTCGAGATTAAGCATCGCCTTATCACGGCGCCGATGCTGGAATTCCCGAACTTCAATCTGCCGTTCGTCCTCATAACAGACTTCGCACAGGAAGGTATTGGGGCTATCCTATCTCAATGCGGAGACGACGGCATGATGAGGGTGGTATGCTACAGCAGCTGCGCGCTCAAGGACGCAAAAGCTAAGTATCCTCCTATGAAAGGAGAATGTCTGGCGGTCTTATGGGCTATCTTGTTCTACAGATGTTACGTCAAGAATGGGAAACCCTTCACCATCCTCATAGATCATCAGGCCCTCCAATGGCTGCTTACGACGCAAAACCACGAGGGAATTATTGGCAAATGGGCCCTACTTCTACAAGGACACAACCTCACGATCAAATATCAACATGCATTCGCGAACCGCAATGTAGATGCTCTTAGCCGATTACCACGTGAAGGGTGGAAGGACCCCAACTCCCACAAAATACCATCATATGGAGGTGGACCACCTCCGCACAAGCCCCCTCCTGGTGGAACTATTCTGATTCAAGGCCAGGCGCGTGACCTCACCGCTGAGGAGTACCGGTGGGCATACCCTATTGAGGGCTTCCCTCAATACGACGTGAACGTAGGCCACATCAATGTGCGATGAAGAATCGACCTCTTCATGAATGTGCCAGGATGGACGCACAAGGAATACGGGGATTGGCTTCACCGTATGCAACACGACCCTGCCCCAACACCCACGGCACACACTCCACCAGTTGTGACGCCGACGCCACCAAGTGCGGTCTGTTCATCAGCGGCGGACGCCATCTGGTAATGTTTCGACCAAACCCACCTCATGCTGCCTTGGATGGAAGTCCTTACTCATCTGCTGGGGCAAATTACAAAACATGAGACTTTCTTCGGGGAGATTAACACCGCGCTGACACCATCCGGGTGGAGAGTGAACTATAGGCTTGAATTGCCGGGTCACCGTAGGATGAGGGATCGTGTCGATGAAACTCGGCGGACCATTCACGACATTCTTGGGTCCTTGCATGGCGACCCATGACGCTGTGCCGCCAACCGTTTCCGGAATACATCTGTACAATGATCTCATGCACTGTCTGGATCGCCGGGGTGAAATTCGTCGCTATTGTGGATACGGGGGCGACGCATACCACAGTCGCCCTGCGCGTCATTCGGCGGCTTAATTGGTCGAACCTCATCCGAGCCGTTGACATCTGTTTCGGCACCACAGGAGGGGAGATCACCCAATGTGAGGGCCAGATTGATTTACTTTCCCTTCAGGTCGGAAATATTCACTGAAGCCTGCAGGTCCAAGTGTGTGAAACGTACACGTACGATGTCCTCCTCGCGAACGACTGGTTGACGGCATGCGACGTGATAACTTTGCTCGGGGGAAAATGCATGACGTTGCACGACCATGACGGGGCGCCATCATATGTCCCGCCTCAATTTGAAGCAACGGAAGTGCCACATCAGCGAGACGCTCGATTGTTGACGGGGCAGGCATCCCCCACCAGCCGCTCAGTGCATGCGGGCGATCGATCCACCGGAGCACGCTTTATGAGAATCATTGCTGATGCACCGGCATCGTCCACGGAAAGCAGCGACTCTCCGGAGGATCATGCACCGTATCCGACGGAGGTGCATGCTTGCATTACACGGTGCAGGCAAACGACAACAGGTGCTTCACAATATATTGTCTTCTTAGGAGAACGCATCTCCACGCGATCATGGGGTCCAACACATCAACGTGACCTGGAACCTGACATGCCCCTCGCCCCTCGACAACCACGGCGGCATGCCCATCCCGCCCGGCGATCCCGTATCGCTTGGGCGCCCTCTCGCGATCAGGGCGGCGGTCCTCAAATTCTCGTTCACAAAGTTCACACCATTTACATAACCGCCAGTCAACGACAGAGACAACCACAGTTCTGGACACTCTGGAACACACTTATCGCACAACCACTACTGGAGAACAGCAACAGACCGACACCACCAGCCCCACGCCAGAGATGGCCCACACCGACTCGGCCCGGTACAAGTACGAACTCGCTGAACGCACAGTGAACGCGGCTGCTGCTTCTGAGTTTGAGGCCCGCACGCTCGTAGCGTTTCTCACTATGGCGGAAGCAGAAGACCTTCTCCACACCTTGCGTATGACCCCATGGTGTGAGAAGTGCGGATGTTTCTCACATAAAAAATGTGTGAAGAAGGTGGGGGAAAGGAGGCTGCGTCACGGAGGGCGCATTGTGTTGTATCAATGCCTCCGATGTACGAGTTCACGGAGTGAGCCGTGCGCCACATGCAGGGGCCCAATGCGTGTCCGTGGATGGCACTTTATCAGCTGCCATCAGCGGGTGCACCTCCCATGTGCCCGTCGCTACAGCAACGCACAGACAGGGCTCCATGGACGGCTCTGCCTGCCGTGTGAGGAGAGTGATGAGATGAGAAGGAGGATGCAGGCGGAGTAGAAGGAGGTAGCATGGTGCTTGCAGGAGCTGCAGGGAAGAGGGACAGGGGGAGGAGAACGCAGGGTGACCCCACGCCAGAGCCCCAAGGCGTGGAACGAAGAGATACGACAAGAAGGGCTCCACGAAGAATTGGATGGTACGGAGAGGACGAGGTGGGCGGAAGAGGAGTATTCATCACCAGAGAAAGGGGGTGGGGAATCTGCGCCAGAAGGGAGACGAGAGCGCCAGTCAAACGGCGAATGATCCACCGGAAAGGAGAGAGTGGGATGAACAAAACAAGGAAAGTGGGACGGATGGACAGGGACGTCCAGCTTATTTTGCGGGGGTAGGGTATAACGGTGTTAATGATGTTTCGTTCATCCACGAAAGGATGGGGGAGGAAGGAGCTGGGCCTGGGTTCAAGAGGAGGAGGAGGAGGTCGACGAATCATCCGACGACTGCTCGATTGAGGAAAGAAATTGCGAGAAGGGTAGTTCCATTCCGGAAAGCGACGGGGCGCAAAGGAAGATATTGCGGCGGACGCCATGACCCGACCAGACCTGCCGAGGGGAAGGGAATACGGCCCGGGGCTGGCTTGATGGTAGCGGAACCACGTCCGAACCTTGAAAGGAGGAGCGGTACTCGAGGCACCTTATCCAAAGGCGTTCTCATGTGCGAGCTGCGAAAGGAGCTAGCCAGCAGGATGGGGTATTGGGAAGCGGTGCGAGGAGAAGATAAGAAGAGAGGACGATAAGAGGACCAACTGCTGACAAGAACCGACTGCTGATGTAATATCGTTGATCCTCGGCTGCAAAGGCGCTGAAGCTGACGGTGGAACACTGACATTGGACGCTTCTACTCCCGACTCGCAAGACGGCGTTTGCCATTGGCAAGCGACGTTGCTGACCCCTTGCCTGACCCAGGTGTGGAAGGCTTGTCGTACAACCGTCGGCCGGACTGAGAGATTGCTGCCCCTCACTCAAACCAGACCGTCGAGCGGGACCCACGTCCTGTCTGGCAACAAGTTAGAGTAGGGAAGCTAGACCGAATCATGAGGGTAGGAGAAGTGTGTGTGTGTGAGAGTGTGTGCTGCCATCCCCAAATGGGAAGGCCGCTTCCTGAGGAGCACATCACGGAGCCATCGTGGCCTGGTCCTGAGTTCCCACGGGAGCACCAGCCACCCAGCTCCACGCGCGGTCCCAGAGACTCTCCAGTGACCTTCTACACCATCTACAGCTGCTGCAATGTGCCCCATCGGCTTGGTGCACGTACGGTTCTGGGAGTGATGCAATGGTCGCATCATCCCGCCGGTGGAGCCGTGGAGCAGTTCTGGCAACCGTGGCTGCAGAGACTTCCCCGCGACGACGAGCCCTGCCGTGTGGAGAGCTCGTAGGTTGTCGCACGTGACGTTGGGTGGTGTACTGCAGAGGCGGCTGAAGAGCGGGCCGAGGCGTACCAAGCATACCAGCGCTACCAGCAAGAGCTCGCCCGCCTACAGGAGGAGGACTCGGCACGTGCCTGTTCACGTGCAGGTCGACGTACTTACAGGCCACTGGAGCTACGTCGAGCCATTCCACGGGCGAATGACAAAGGCGCCGCGCACCGCACGGTGCTCGTGCGGCGACCAGCGCCGGTCGATGATCCGGCGACTCAGGAAGCTTACGGTTTGCGTGGTTAGGAGAGAAATGCTGATTGTTTGTACTCCCTCTTTTGTTTGAATGCAACTACTTTGATTGTTCAAAGTGATCTCGTTTGGGTCGTTAGGATGAATTATCTCAGCGAGTGTCATGTTGTCCGATGCATGATTGACCGTCGGTGATTAATTGAAGTGAGCAAATCTAACAGTTAGAATAACCACATTGATTGTCCTGAGATTAGTCGAAATCCTGGCCAGAGAAGTACGGGTCATTAGGAGAAGGAATGTGTGTGTGATACGTTCCCGATACTAATTCGGTGAATGATCCGTCGAGTGATTAAAAAAAGTTACCAGGTCGATAAAACGTGCGTTGATAAAATTGGGGCGAAAAGAGTGATACAGGACAGGGTAAAATTGGAAAATCAAAGGAAGCGGAGCCGCGGGATACCGCAGAACGAACGACACCTAAGGAACTGATCCTCGCATGCTGTCAGATTCGATTCCGGCCGAAGGCAAAAAAAGGTATAACACTGACTCGTGTTACGATTCGTATAAGTGAAAGTCAATTGGATACATTTGTGGTCATGGTCAGTGGCACATGCCAACTTTGTCAAGGCAATGCGTACAATAGCCACACCGAGCCACAAGTATTCTACCATGTTTATACCTGCAAAGTCATGCCCAATATATCTGCACTGTGACTGGACACTCTGACCATGGCTGACTCGTGTTATGATTCATAGCAGTTTAAGGTACTTTGTAGACTTTGTGGTCATGGTCAGTGGCACATGCCAACTTTGTCAATGCATTGCGCACAATAGCCTTGCCAAGCCACCGGTTTTTAACCTTGTTTATACATACAAGGACATGCGTAGTAGATGTACGCTGTGATTGGGCACTCTGACAGTGGCTGACTCGTGTTACGATTTGTAGAATTCAAAGTCACTTGGTAAACGTTGTGGTCATGGTCAGTGGCACATGCTAACTTTGTCAAGGCATTGCGCACAATGGCCACACCGAGCCACCAGTATTATACCTTGTTTGCACCTGCAAGATCATGCCTAGTACATCTGCACTGTGATTGGGTACTCTGACCGTGGCTGACTGGTGTTATAATAAAAAGAAGTAAAAGTCACTTGGATACATTTACGGTCATGGTCAGTGGCACTTTGTCAAGGCATTGCGAATAATAGCCGTGCCAAGCCACCGGTTTTTTTACCTTGTTTATACCTGCAAGGTCATGCCTAGTACATCTGAAATTTAATTGGGCACTCTGACCGTGGCTGACTCGTGTTACGATTCGTAGAAGTTAAAGTCACTTGGTAAACTTTGTGGTCATGGTCAGTGGCACATAACAACTTTGCCAGGGCATTGCGCACAAGAGCCACACTGAGCCACCAGTATTCTACCTCGTTTGTACCTGCAAGATCATGCCTAGTATATCTGCACTATGGTTGGACACTCTGACCGTGGCTGACTCGTGTTATGGTCAATAGAAGTAAAAGTCATTTGGATATATCTGTGGTCATGGTCAGTGGCACATGCCAACTTTGTCAAGGCATTGCGCACAATAGCCACACCGAGCCACCAGTATTCTACCTTGTTTGCACCTGTAAGAGCATGCCTAGTACATCTCCACTGCGATTGGACACTGTGACTGTGGCTGACTCGTGTTATGATTCATAGCCATTTAAGGTACTTGGTAAACTTTGTGGTCATGGTCAGTGGCACATGCCAACTTCTTCAAGGCATTGCACACAATGGCCGTGCCAAACCACCAGTTTTTTACCCTGTTTACACATGCAAGGTCATGAATATAAGATGTGCACTTTGATTGGGTACTCTGACCGTGGCTGACTCGTGTTATCATTTGTAGAACTTAAAGTCACTTGGTAAACTTTGTGGTCATGGTCAGTGGCACATGCCAACTTTGTCAATGCTTTGCACACACTCGCCACACCGAGCCACCAGTATCCCACCTTGTTTGTACCTGCAAGATCCTGCCCAGTACATCTGCACTCTAATTGGACACTCTGACCATGGCTGGCTCGTGTTATGATACATAGCCATTTATGTTCATGCCTAGTACATCTGAACTGTGATTGGACACGCTGACCATGGCGGACTCGTGTTATGTTCAATAGAAGTAAAAGTCACTTGGATACATTTGTGGTCATGGTCAGTGGCGCATGCCAACTTTGTCAAGGCATTGTGTACAGTAGCCACACGGAGCCACCAGTATTCTACCTTGTTTATACCTGTAAGGTCATGCCCAGTATATCTGCACTGTGATTGGACACTCTGACTGTGGCTGACTCGTGTGATGATTCATAGCCGTTTAAGGTACTTGGTAAAGTTTGTGGTCATGGTCAGTGGCACATGCCAGCTTTGTCAAGGCATTGCGCACAATGGCCGTGCCAAGACATCGGTTTTTTACCTTGTTGATACCTGCAAAGTCATGCATATTAGATGTGCACCGTGATTGGATACTCTGACCGTGGCTGACTCGTGTTATGATTCAGAGCCGTTTAAGGTACTTGGTAAACCTTGTGGTCATGGTCAGTGGCACATGCCAACTTTTTCAAGGCATTGCGCACAATAGTCGGGCCAAGCCACCGGTTTTTTACCTTGTTAATACCTGCAAGGTCATGCCTAGTACATCTGAACAGTGATTGGGCACTCTGACCGTGGCTGACACATGTTACAATTCGTAGAAGTTTAAGTCACTTGGTAAACTTTGTGGTCATGGTCAGTGGCACATCCCAATTTGTCAATACATTGCGCACAATAGCCGTACCAAGCCACCGGTTTTTTACCTTGTTTATACCTGCAAGGTCATGCATATTAGATATGCACTATGATTGGGCACTCAGAATGTGGCTGATTCGTGTTATGATCAATAGAAGTAAAAGTCACTTGGATACATATGTGGTCATGGTCAGTGGCACATGCCAACTTTGTCAAGGCATTGCGCACAATGGCCGTGCCAAGCCACCAGTATTCTACCTCGTTTAACTTGCAAGGTCATGCCTAGTACATGTGAACTGTGATTGGACACTCTGACAGTGGCTGACTCGTGTAATGATCAGTAGAAGTAAAAGTCACTTGGATACATTTGTGGTCATGGTCAATGGCAAATGCCAACCTTGTCAAGGCATTGTGCAGAATAGAAACACCGAGCCACCAGTATTCTACCTTGTTTATACCTGCAAGGTCATGGCCAGTATATCTGCACTGTGATTGGAAACTCCGAACGTGGCTGACTCGTGTTATGATTCATAGCCGTTTAAGGTACTTGGTAAACGTTTTGGTCATGGTCAGTGGTACATGCCAACATTGTCAATGCATTGCGCACAATAGCTGTGCCAAGCAGCCATCTGGCTAAAACACCTACTGCAAGACCTTGGATATCCGCAACCACTCCCAGTCCTATGGTGTGATAATTGAAGCACCATCGCTCTCACAGAGAATCCAGTCTACCATGGACGAACCAAGCACATTGAGTTACACTACTTCTTCATCAGGGAGAAGGTGCAGGCAAAGGAACTCTTGGGTCAGCATGTAGCCTCAAAGGCCAACNCATTGTGCAGAATAGAAACACCGAGCCACCAGTATTCTACCTTGTTTATACCTGCAAGGTCATGCCCAGTATATCTGCACTGTGATTGGACACTCCGAACGTGGCTGACTCGTGTTATGATTCATAGCCGTTTAAGGTACTTGGTAAACGTTTTGGTCATGGTCAGTGGTACATGCCAACATTGTCAAGGCATTGCGCACAATAGCTGTGCCAAGCAGCCATCTGGCTAAAACACCTACTGCAAGACCTTGGATATCCGCAACCACTCCCAGTCCTATGGTGTGATAATTGAAGCACCATCGCTCTCACAGAGAATCCAGTCTACCATGGACGAACCAAGCACATTGAGTTACACTACTTCTTCATCACGGAGAAGGTGCAGGCAAAGGAACTCTTGGGTCAGCATGTAGCCTCAAAGGCCAACAGGGCTGACATCTTCACGAAAGCCTTAGACCAGGCCCAATATGCAACAATGGTATATCTTCTAGGTCTCAGGACCAGATACACATGAAGCTTCCACGCTGGTTCCCCTTCACGAGGGGTGTCAGAAATAAAGAAGAGAAATCAGCGTGAAGACTGGAGCACGTCCGAGCACCCACAATAAAAGAACCGCACAAATCTCAACGGACACGCACAACCGAGATCCGTGGACAGACACTATCATGTCCCAAAGTCTCAAAGAAATCCGACAAGCTGCGCTCCGGTAAACCCATCGCAACACGTCTCTCAAAGAACATGAACAAGCCCTTCCACGTCGCAGGGGTCCTAGCAAAGCCCAAGCAACACTACTTTAAGGTAGCTTAGATCAATGTACTCTTGCTTCTACTTCTACCATCAATCAATCATTTCTCTTCATCACTCTCGCAACTGTCATCGCTTCCATCCTCCGCCGGCTGCCTGTCTTGCAAGGCTCACCTCCAGAACTTGTTACTGCCAACCTGCTCAACGCACAACTTGTGCCAATCAGTGCCACAAGCCATCCTGTAATGCACTCTTCCCTCCTCAAAATCCTAACACCTCCCTCTTCCCCCACTGCTCCAATGCCATCGGCATCCCCGGCGGCAGCGCTGCCGGTGGATCATCCACCGTCCCGAGGTGGACTGAGAGTTGCATCGGCCTCCCCTCCCCTCCCGGATTCGCCTGCCGCGCCGGGGGCGACACCAGCTTCGGTGGATAATCCACCCGCCATCCCTTAGTCTGCGCATGCAGGAGTCCTCCCTACCGGGGCCCACGGGCCATTGGTTGATACGGCACCTGTCATGCCTCCAACACTACACGGCACACTTCCCTCCGAATCCGGCGTCCGGTCACCACAACCTCCACAGGCACAGCAAACCCAACCATCACACGCAGTTCCTCCAGGCGCACACGGACTGATGCCCTCCCACCAGTGGAGGGTGACGAGCAGCACCAGGCCGAGTCTGCGGATGGAAGAGCGCCCCACCACCGGAGACCTTTGAGGAGATACGATGTCGCCTCCTGGCCCTGGCGCTCGAGGGCGACCTGGAGCACTGGCAACAGGAGCCACCAGTCAAAACATACGAGTGGTCAGATTGGGCTTGAGTCCAAGTCCTATCTGGTGGCCGCACCATGGTGGAAATATACCCGGACGTCCATGTTTGCTCCGATGCCCAAGCCACGCTCGACAAGTATGTGTGGCTGCAGGGGTAGCTCTGGAGACGTGAGGATGACGCGTACTTACTGCGCTGGTACATCCCGGTGATGCTGCGCGACAAACTCATAATGCAAGAACAATACCGAATGCACGCATACTCTGCCACCATATATGAGACTCTCGTCCCACAGGTCTACTTGGTGTGATTGAAGAAGCTGACTGGGGAAGTTGTTGCCACATGTGGGACCTGCATCTGCCATCATCCTGTCAGAAGAATGCAGTGACGAGAGGAGCGGCAGCAGAAGCAAGCAGAAGCATCGGAACATGCAAATGTACGCAAGTAGAGTGACGTAGGCAAGAGCGATCCGAGGAGTTAGTTGCAAGAGCTTGATAGAGGCTGAGACGCGAGGTAGCGGAGGTAGACAGGTTGATGTGAGAGAGAGAGAGATCTGGCAGGAGGAGTGATGGTTGGCGGAGTGTGAGAGCTGAGCGAAGGAGCGAAAGTGACGGAGCGAAGCGTTGAGAGTTGGCAAAGGAAGGAAATGCGAGGAACGGGCAGATCGAAGACACGGCGGCGAAGCCGCGGAACCAAGGGGGAACAGGATGGGCAGAACTGCTCTGGTTAACTCGAGAGAATGAACATCCTCGGTCATAAAATGGCAGAACAGGACAAAAGAGCAACGGCTTCTTTCCGCTAGCCGGACGCGTGTGACACATGTCACATTATTAGGGGATGCCTTGACATGTTAGGCTTCAACAGTCAGTCTGACCGAGGGCCGTTGAGTCAAGGTGGTTCGGTCTTCGAGCCTGAACCTTTATTGAGAAAATGGGAATAACTCTTGTCGGAGTCAATGATTTCCAACAGACCCCCTGAGTCCGACAAGAGTTAATGAAAGTACCTTTCCCAATCTCTTGGGAGTTGACCATTGCAGCGTTCAAGAAGACCTTTCCACATGGTGTGCAGATCATCTGGATGAGCTTCCACCAGGTAGTGTAGGTCTCTGGTCATGAAGCGTCGCAGCCAGGCACTTTGTGTTCATATGAGTCATAGCCGTTTAAGGTACTTGGTAAACTTTGTGGTCATGGTCAATGGCACATGCCAACTTTGTCAAGGCATTGCGCACAATAGCCGTGCCAAGCCACCGACGTTTTACCCTGTTTATACCTGTAAGGTCATGCACATTAGGTGTGCACTGTGATTGGGTACTCTGACCGTGGCTGACTCGTGTTATGATTCGTAGAAGTTAAAGTCATGTGGTAAACTTTGTGGTCATTGTCAGTGGCACATGCCAACTTTGTCAAGGCATTGCGCACAATAGCCACACCGAGCCACCAGTATTCTATCTTGTTTGCACCTGCAAGATAATGTCTAGTACACCTGCACTGTGATTGGATACTCTGACCGTGGCTGACTCGTGTTATGATCATAAGAAGTAAAAGTTACTTGGATACATTTGTGGTCATGGTCAGTGGCACATGCCAACTTTGTCAAGGCATTGCACACAATAGCCACAGCGAGCCACCAGTATTCTACCTTGTTTATACCTGTAAAGTGATGCCCAGTATATCTGCACTGTGATTGGTCACTCTGACCGTGGCTGACTCGTGTTATGATTCATAGCCGTTTAAGGTACTTGGTAAACTTTGTGGTCATGGTTAGTGAAGCATGCCAACTTTGACAAGGCATTGCACACAATATCCACACCAAACCACCAGTATTATACCTTGTTTGCGCCAACAAGATCATGCCTAGTACATCTGCACTGTGATTGGACACTCAGACCGTGGCTGACTCGTATTATGATCAATAGAAGGAAAAGACACTTTGATACATTTGTGGTCATGGTCAGTAGCACATGCCAACTTTCTCAAGGCATTGCGCACAATTGCAACGCCAAGCCACCAGTATTCTACCTTGTTTGTATCTGGAAGGTCATGCTCATTACATCTGCACTTAGATTGGACACTCTTACCAAGGCTGACTCATGTTCTGATTCATAGCCGTTTAAGGTACTTGGTAAACTTTCTGGTCATGGTCAGTGGCACATGCCAACGTTGTCAAGCCATTGCGCACAATAGCCGTGCCAAGCCACCGGATTTTTACCTTGTTTATACCTGCAAGGTCATGCCTAGTACATCTGAACCGTGATTGGGCACTCTGACTGTGGCTGACTTGTGTTACGATTCGTAGAAGTGAAAGTCACTTGGTAACTTTGTGGTCATGGTCAGTGGCACATGCCAAGTTTGTGAAGGCACTGCACACAATAGCCACATTGAGCCATCAGTATTCCACTTGTTTACACCTGTAAGGTCATGCCGAGTATGTCTGCACTGTGATTGGACACTCTGACCGTGGCTGACTTGTGTTATGATTCATAGCCGTTTCAGGTACTTGGTAAACTTTGTGGTCATGGTCAATGGCACATGCCAACTTTGTCACGGCATTGTGCACAATAGCCATGCCAAGCCACCGGTTTTTACCTTATTTATACCTACAAGGTCATGCATATTAGATGAGCACTGTGAGTAGACACTCTGGCCGTGGCTGACTCGTGTTATAATCAATAGAAGTAAAAGTCACTTGGATACATTTGTGGTCATGGTCAGTGGCACATGCCAACTTTGTCAAGGCATTGCGCATAATAACCACACCAAGCCACCAGTATTCTACCTTGTTTATAGCTGCAAGGTCATGCCTAGTATATCTGTACTGTGATTGGACAATCTGACCATGGCTGACTCGTGCTATGATTCATAGATTTTGAAGGAACTTGGTAAACTTTGTGGTCATGGTCAGTGGCACATTCCAACTTTGTCAAGGCAATGCGCACAATAGCCGTGCCAAGCCACCAGTTTTTTACCTTGTTAATACCTGTAAGGTCATGCATATCAGATGTGCACTGTGATTGGGCACTCTGACTATAGCTGACTCGTGTTACAACTCGAAGAAGGTAAAGTCACTTTGTAAAATTTGTGGTCATGGTCTGTTGCACATGCCAACTTTGTCAAGGCATTGCGCACAAGAGCCACACCGAGCTACCAGTAGTCTACCTTGTTTGTACCTGCAAGATCATGCCTAGTACGTCTGCACTGTGATTGGACACTCTGACCGGGGCTGACTCGTGTTATGATCAATAGAAGTAAAATTCACTTGGATATATTTCTGGTCATGGTCAGTGGCACATGCCAACTTTGTCAAGGGATTGCACACAATAGCCACACCGAGCCACCAATATTCTACCTTGTTTATACCTGTGAGCTCATGCCCAGTTTATCTGCACTGGGATTGGACACTCTGACCGTGGCTGACACGTGTTATGATTCATATCCGTTTAAGGTACTTGGTAAACATTGTGGTCATGGTCAGTGGCACGTGCCAACTTTGTCAAGGCATTACGCACAATAGCCGTGCCAAGCAACCCGATTTTTACCTTGTTTACACCTGCAACGTCATGCCTAGTACATCTGAGCTATGATATGGTTATCTGACTGTGGCTGACTTGTGTTACGATTCGTAGAAGTTAAAGTCACTCGGTAAGCTTTGTGGTCATGGTCAATGCAACGCCAACTTTGTCAAGGCATTGCGTACAATAGCCGTGCCAAGACACCGGCATTTTATTCTGTTTATACCTGCAGGGTCATGCATATTATATGTGCACTGATTGGGTACTCTGACAATGGCTGACTCGTGTTATGATTCGTAGAAATTAAAGTCACTTGGTAAACTCTGTGGTCATGGTCAGTGGCACATGCCAACTTTGTCAAGGCATTGCACACAATAGCCACACCGAGCCACCAGTATTCTACCTTGTTTGAACCTGCAAGATCATGCCTAGTATATCTGCACTGTGATTGCACACTCTGACCGTGGCTGACTCGTGTTTTGATCAATAGAAGTAAAAGTCACTTGGATACATTTGTGGTCATGGTCAGTGGCACAGGCCAACTTTGTCAAGGCATTGCGCACAATAGCCACACCGAGCCACCAGTATTGTACCTTGTTTGTACATACAAGATCATGCCTAGTACATATACAGTGTGATTGGACACACAGACCGTGGCTGACCCGTGTTATGATCAATAGAAGTAAAAATCGCTTGGATACATTTGTGGTCATGGTCAGTGACACATGCCAACTTTGTCAAGGCATTTCGCACAATAGCCACATCGAGCCACCAGTATTCTACCTTGTGTATACCTGCAAGGTCATGCCCAGTATATCTGCACTGTGATTGGACACTCTGACCGTGGCCGACTCGTGTTATGATTCATAGCCGTTTAAGGTACTTGGTAAACTTTGTGGTCATGGTCAGCGGCACATGCCAGCTTTGTCAAGGCCCTGCGCACAATAGCCGTGCCAAGCCACCGGTTTTTTACCTTGTTTATACCTGCAAGGTCATGCATATTATATGTGCACTGTGATTGGGTACTCGGACCGTGGCTGACTCGTGTTTCAATTTGTAGACGTTAAAGTCACTTGGTAAATTTTGTGGTCATGGTCAGCGGCACATGCCAACTTTGTCAGGGCAATGCGCACAATAGCCAAACCAAGCCACCAGTATTCTACCTTGTTTATACCTGCAAGATCATGCCTAGTACATCTGCAATGTGATTGGACACTCTGACCGTGGCTGACTCGTGTTATGATCAATAGAAGTAAAAGTAACTTGGATACATTTGTGGTCATGGTCAGTGGCACATGCAAACTTTGTCAAGGCATTGCACACAATAGCCACACAGAGCCACCAGTATTCTACCTTGTTTATACCTGTAAGGTCATGCCCAGTATATCTGCACAGTGATTGGACACTCTGACCGTTGCTGACTCGTGTTATGATTCATAGCCGCTTAAGGTACTTGGTAAACACTGTGGTCATGGTCAGTGGCACGTGCCAATTCTTTCAAGGTATTGCTCACAATGGTCACACCGAGCCACCAGTATTCTACTTTGTTTGCACCTGCAAGATCATGCCTAGTACATATGCACTGTGATTGGACACTATGACTGTGGCTGACTTGTGTTATGATCAATAGAAGTAAAAGTCACTTGGATACATTTGTGGTCATGGTCAGTGGCACATGCCAACTTTGTCAAGGCATTGC